>JAHBMJ010001844.1:0-24235 GCA_018398765.1 Chromera velia
GGTGACCAACAAGGCCTATAAGGCGCCTGAGCTGTGGGCCAGAGATCCATAGCTGCATGCCTGCTATGGACATATAGGCTTTTGGCTGTATTTTGTGTGTGGGAACTTTTTTGTGGGGAGGGGTTGCTTGAGGGCAACAAGTTTAAGACCCTGTGGGAGCGGGTTGAGGGAAGAAGCAGCCGATGAAAGTTTGCGGAAGACTCGCACCCTGCAAATATGTAGCAGCTCTTTACAGATCTTATTGCCCGCTGGAATTGAAAAAATCCAGCGGACCGAATCACCACTGCAAAGATCCTGGTACACCCGTTCTTTAACAGCTTGAAGTTTCAGCAGCAGCTCCCTCGTGTTGCCCTTCCCGCCACTTCTTTGCCCCTACTAGCAAAAGTTTTCGAGCTGGACTCCCTCTCGGCTGGAGGTCCACTCTCTCTCCGCACTCCCAAGCAAGTCTGACCCCAAGTACAGGAAACAGCTGAAAGCGCACCCCTTTAAACAGATTTTTGGTGAGTCTTTCTGCTTTTGTTGTACTACAAACAGGTGACTTAGTCTGGTTGCCTGTGAGGGAAAGGAGATGAAGGGGCCGAGACAAAAAGCAACACAGAATCTCTTTCGCCGTCTGTCTGCCCTCCTCTCCGTGTTACTTCTCTCTTTCTCTCTCTCTCTCTCTCTCTCTCTCTCTCTCTGTATGTGTATGTATGTGTGTGTGTGTGTGTGTATATATATGTTTGCAAGACGACGCATGCAATCAAGCATTCACTCAGTGGGAGAGAAACAGAGACAGCAGGAGAAACGACAAAATCTCAACTGGAAGGAAAGGCAGAGAGGAGGAAAGGGAATGGGAAGAGAGTATAGTTCGCATATGAGCCTCCAAACTGCTGGTCAGTTAGAGCGGGACCATAAAAAAGATTTTCAAAAACCCTTTCCCCATATATGCCTCTCAAACAATGATTCGGTACTTTATAAATTCAGCCTGGCAACACGGTTCTCTCCTTTTCTTTCCTTCCGTGAACCAATTCTTTTCTGTATGTAAAAGCTCTGCAGAAGACCAAACAGGTTTTCCAGCAGAAGAAGCCTTTGCCCTCTCAAGAGTCTGGCAAGCGGTCAGCGCGGCTGTATGTGTTTGGAATCTGTGTCCCTCTTGTTACATGACTCCTGATCACTGACAGACATGTTTTATCACGGGGAGGCCTTTACTTACGGGTGGTGATTCAAACTCTATACTGGCTACGTATTTGTAATTCGGGCTTCCCTAAATTTAGTATGCATCCTTCCGGTCTTGCATCGAGAGAAGTCTCTTCAGATAGCACACACCGTTTTTAGTTTAGCTCCTTTGCTTGAGTTCTCCCTTAATTGTTTCTTTGAAAATGTCCGGTCGATCTATCAGCACGGCAAATGGTGGGCAGGTTCTTTTGCCGAGGGCCGAAAGGCTGCGCATCAGTGTTAGTCTTGGCTGGCTCTCCGCAAGAAGATAAATATCGCTTTGCTGCACTGGCCTCAATTCAATTGCAACCTGCCGCGCCCTCGTACTGAGGGGTACAGATCATTGACAAACGGTGAAAGGAAGGGAGATCAAAGGAGGAGGAGGGTCACACTGAGATCAAAGAGGCGGCGTCTCGATCGACCAGGCAGGCATGGAGAGAAAGGGGACAGACGATAGGGAAAGGAGTGGAGTGCATGCATGGAGGGGGGGGGGGGCATGTGAGAGAAGAACTGTCAATATGACCGATTTGGTACTGAGGTGTGATCTATGCACGATTGATAGTGGGTGGACTAGCTCGGGTTTAAGGGAACAAACGTTGTCATCATAAAGCCCAGCCAGAAGACTGCAGGAAGGCAGACGGAATGGTAAAAAAAAATTGAATGTCAAAGAGCACTGAATTTGTCAAAAAACGAAGATGCTGCGAAAAGGTCTGCGTGTATGAATACGTAAAAAAGAGAAAGAAACCAATTTTCAGGAAGAAAAACAGACTGTGCGTGTATGTGTGTGTGTGTATGTATGTGTGTGTGTGTGTGTGTGTATATGTGTGTATGTGTATGTGTGTGTATGTGTGTGTGTGCCTATGTGTATGTGTATATGTATGTGTATATGTGTGTGTGTGTATGTATATGTCTGTGTTGGTAAAGTGGCTCCTCTTTATGTTTGTGATTGAAAGAAAACAATTGAGAAGAAGATCTGCACGTAGTCAGAGGCCGGATCGCATGGAAGGAATGAGGAGATGGGAAGGCGATGACAAGAAAAGAATGGAAAAGAAAAGAAAGGCCCCCCGGCTTTGTAGTGCATTCAAAAAATTCAGATAATGCAACGTGCATAGCTAGCGAGGGAGCAAGAGAGACTGCATGAGACGATCGGTAAGGAGAGGTGGTAGAGGCTCAGCAAGAGCGGTAGAGGAATGGGAGCATGTAAACAAAAGAAAAAAAAACAAACAGGGAGGGAGAAGGGGTCCAGAGAGAGAGAAGGGGGGGGAGGAGTGGGGAATGGAGGGGCGGCGATAGGGACAGAGCAAGCAGCGGGAATAGAAGTGTGAGAGGACTGTGGATCAAGAGGAGTATGAAGTCTTAAACCAGGGTCGAAAGGGTATGAGAGGAGGGGAGGAAAGCCACATGACGGCGAGAGAGCCTATCGGCGAACGTGAAAGTAGAGGAGAGAAACTGAAGAAAAGGGGTAGAGTCAGAAAGCGTGCGTGAGCGAGGTTGTCAGACGGGGGTGAAGAAAGGTTCGTGAGGGAAGTTTATGTGACCATCGAAGAAGCCGGCGTGGATGAGGGGCGTAGAAGGGATGGAAGAAAACTGAGGTGGAGCAACACATCACAAGAGGGGGATATGTACAAATATGATCGTCGGGGGGTGGAGAAGATTAGGAGAAGGGGGGTGTTAGTGAGCTAGCCGCAGTCTTGCAAGAGGGCGGAAGATTCAGCCAGACCATATCCCCCGGCCAGAGGGAACTAACTGTTTTGGAGAGTCTTTGCAGGATCATCGATCGATTTGCTTCTTCTCTTGAAGCTCGATCACCGGGCGGCCATAACGGTTTTACTTTTTCTTACACCGACACTCCGCACTCTAAACGGCTTCCATTCAAATCAAGTACTTATTTAGTCTGAACGATCGTCCATTCCTGCTTTCAGACTTGTAGCTCACACTGTCGCTTACTGTCTTTCTTTTTCTCCGCTCTTTCCCTTCTTTGCCTGCAGGAATGGTCCCTCAGCTGCTGCTGAAGCACCTATTGAAAGCGTTCAAGAAGAGGAAAAAAAGAGGTAGAGAGGAGAAGGATAACAGAGAACAATAACCTGACATAGAGAGGGATTAAATTGGAGAAAAAAATTATGCTTCATCCGGCAGATTCTGGCTGTCTGGCAGAAAAGGGGAGGGGAGAGAGAAAAAGACACGCGGACAAAGAGAATGCACAAAAGCGGCTAACAGCAAAAGAAGCAAGCAGACAGAACAGAGATGTCCGTGAGTGTGTATGTTAGAAAGAGCGCTAGAGGGCGGGAAAGAGATGGAACCGCTCCGTCTACCAACCCCACTCCCTTCGTTCGTTCTATTACCTTTCCGAAAACTCCTTCCCCCTCAGGCTCCTTTCTCCCCTCCCCTGTTTCATTTTCTACAGACAGATAGACAAACAGACGGATATACAGAAAGATACAAAGATTCCAACAAGGCTGATTAATTGTACGAGTAGAGAGGATCTGGTTCATTTCCTGGCAGATACGCACTGCCAGCCTGAGGCTGTCTCTCTGACCCGTATACCTACCCACCCTCTGCCCCGCATCTCATGATCTGAGTCTGTATACAAATGTTTAGTGACAAAATTAGAGGATGACACAACGATTCGGAAGCTATATGGTCACGTCCAAACAGGAAAAAACAGAGATAGAGGCAGACGTCGAGCGCCCGAATACTCTGAGCTAGACTCTTGATCATGGGGAAGGAATGAGAGAAGAGGGGGTGTGCACCGGGTCCCTTTTTTCCTAATTTCTTCTGCTTTATTGGATCCTTTGTGCTCCTTTTCATCGATCTCTCATCTGAAATCCTGCTTCTCCTCTGTAGTCGAGTCCAGACCAACACTTCCTGAGAATTTTTTCCTCCTTTTCTGTGACCTAGCCTATTTAAAGGTATGAAGCACTTGTGCAACCAAAGGTGCTGCTCAACTCGTTGATGAATGTAGCTGTTACAGAATGTTTAAATCGGTATAATAGAAAATAAGAAGAAAGACAAGTTACCGTAGGGTCACCATATATCCCTAACGTTGTGGTGCCTCAGCTAAGACGTAGCTTGGAGACACACACTTACAAGGTCTGTCATACAAGGGTTCTGCTTCTAGAGACTGTCATTGACATACGAAAGCTTGACTCATGATTGACTGCCTGCATGCGCATGACTTAATTGCAATTCCCTTAATTGCATGCGCAAGGTCGCTCGGCATGCGTACGCTTCATGCAATCTTGACATACGACTTGCGTGCCGTGGCGCGGCTTGAAGGCCTCACTACGTTACGTGCTACTTCCCTCCTGAAGCCACGTCCACACTGGCTTACACAGAAGACGCATTGCCAAATTGATTCTTCCATGCAACTCTGTAGGACTGATGCAATTATGCCGTGTTGATCATTGGTTAGATCAACATCTTCCATCTACTGTGGATTTGCAAAAGAAATCAGGAGTTGCATCTCTTCCTTCTTTTCTGAATTATTTCCTCACTTTCTCTTTCCACAAGTTTGCTCTCAATCTTTCCTGTGACTTTCTTTCTCTTTCCTATGATTAATTGGTAGTTGACTTTCGTTCTGAATCAAGCATTACAGCTGCCAACCCTCATTCATACCGTGCCACCTCCCCCTTGATGACCGCGTCCACGCGCGGTCACACACTGTCATTGACAAACACACGCCACAGCGGACTGAGAAAAAAAATCCAGTTCACGCTTTACAGACAAGTTTGCAGTAGACAGATAAGCAAGGCAAACAAATAAGCCAACATACCGCACTGATCTTATACATGCTGTTTTTTCTCCTCTGCCCCTTTGGACACAGTCACGACCATCCTTCATCACTCCTCAGTCATTCAATCATTCACTGACAAACAGGTGCTCACAGACATCGACGTACCCCGACCTTGCATCAATAGTACCCCATTCTCTCCCTCACTTCCTGTACAGACAAATAGCGAGGACGGTCAGATGTCTGCATGTTAGACTAAGTCTGCGTGGTGTGCAGACTTCTCATCTCCATCAACGGAGGCCTAGGCGCTTGCAGAATATACAGCCTCCCCCCCTGTATTCCTTCTTCTGGAGGTAGTACAACGCGCAAGATAAAGGGAGTTGCCCCCTGGACATGATAGAACGGAACCTTTGGTCTCTCTCTGGCTTGCGCTGCTATCTCTTCATCTCTCTCTCGCTCTGCCTTGCTTCTTGTATCCTGAATTCGCTCCAACATTTTTGTTTTCTCCTTTTCCTCCGCTTTTGTCCTCTCTCTCTCTTCTCTCCTTTGTGCTTGCCTCGACACCTGCGCGTTTGCTGACGCAGACTTCTCCTCCCTCAATGCATTCATCTCACCTTCATGCTTTGCTTATCTCTGTCTCTCTTTCGTCTCCTGCCGCTTCTCTTTCTTTCTTTCCACCCTACCTGTCTTCACTAAAACACCCCCGTCTTCCTGATTCCTGAGAGCAGTCTCGCGTGCTGCTTCCACGTCTAACTTCCTTACAAAGTCATTTTGCTGCCCTTCACTTCCTGTGCGGCCAAATTACACCCCGGCTTCAATCTCGTAGGGAATTTGCCTCCGCTCGATCAAGCTAAGCCTCATTGGCACTGCTTTGTCTGATGGAGACGGACTTGCAAAATTGAATATCGTGTGGGGCGTCTCTTCCCACGCATCCCCCTCCTCCATCACCTCAACATCTCCCTCTCCTCCTATCATTTCTTCATCTACACCTTTGCCCCCCACAACTGCACTTCCTTGCAGATCCAACTGGTCGTACTGCGATTGGAAGTTCGTCGGCTGACTGAACTCCCCAAGCTCGTGACGTCCAAACACACCGATGACATAATGAGACCTACCGGACTTTAACATCATTTCGGACTTTGAAATATAGGAATAACATAGGGTGTTCTATTGTATTTAATCGTTGTTTATAAGCTTTTAAATTTAATAAACATTCTTTAAAATGTGATTCTTTTAAAATAAAAGATAAAACAAAGAATTGAAGTTAGTTGTATCAATGTTAGATCATAGCTATATTTTAATAACCATAATAGTAGCTGCGTAATTGGCATATCTATGCACATGATGCAATAAATGCGATCGAAAAGTAGATACAACTCTGTTACATGAAAGTTTGAACAGATACCGAATGCGATTGCAATGAGTCTGAGATTATTTCAGTTAGAATGTCTCCCCAACTAGGTTTTTCCCCTATGAGTTTTTACACATTCTTCCCATGGGAAGTCAGGGTGCCACTCTTTTATTCTGTCAAGCAATGCAAAAGGCAACTCATTGCCCCTCTCTGTCAAAGAAAAACCCCAGCAAATGATGTCATCCATGGGCCAAGAATCCTTCCACAGTTTCGATTTTCCTCTTTCGGATGCACATTTTGTAGCACTGAGCTTTCCAAAGATATCTGAGGTACCACCGTACCATTGAAGCAGCAGCTGTGAAGGATCCTTTCCCGTCTCCTGTGCCAAAAACTGTTCTACCTGCATGAACGCACACGAAAAGAACAAGAAAATATGCATGAATGCACATTTTCTGAAGTGCGGTCACCAGAAATTCTGTGTATCTAAATGTTACCCTGTCCTTCCTTCACCAACCTTTCCGATGTAGAATGGCGCAGTATCTCCCTTTTGTCTATCTGCCCCCGTCTTCTGTCTTTCTCTGTGAAACTCGGGACTTCAAACCCTCCCTCTCTTTGTGAGTCTGCCAACAAAGTTGATGTCACTGTATGTTTGGAAGGTGATGGGAAGGTATAACTCCGTAACAGCTTGCATGTGTTATGCAGACTAAGCCCGCAGATTGTATTATTAACAGTTACAGAGCCGCTCGCTCCGCTCGCAACTCTAAATTGCATCCAACTGGCTTTCCGTAATGTTATCCGATCGCATTTGTTCTCGCTCCCGACCCGCTTGTTCGATATCTACCGCGCGGTGCTGACAAATGAATAACTTTTTGCTCATTCTAGCAAAAACCAACCAACTATGCATGCGCCGCCCGGGAGCCTAGCGCTCTAACTAGAGTTACGCATCCTCTAACTCACTAACTTAGTCACCAATTAACTATGTAAGTTTAGATTTAATTTACTAAGATAATTTGAATTCATTTATTCTACTAAGCATTCATGTTGACATGATATTGTACTTAAACATTTATTTATGTGTAACCGAAATTTTTTTTAAAAAAATGTAGATATAATATTATGCATTATTATAATTGAATGCTAAAAGAACTCAGAAATTGAAATCTCCTGACACTAATAGGTTCAGCTTCAATTTTTTCTTTAATGTTAATTTTATCTTAAAAGAATCACGTTTTAAAGAATGTTTATTTAATTTAAAAGTATATAAACAACGTTGAAATACTATAGAACATCCTATATTTCAAAGTCCGAAATGATGTTAAAGTCCGGTAGGTCTCATTATGTCATACCGCCCGGTGCACTTTCGGTTGTGACCCTCCCTACCGGATGCACATCAGACTCTGCCTGATCGGAAACCTGAACAAGACGGGACGCATTGCTCCCAAATCCTCTCTCTCCTCTCGGTAACCTAGAGGCACACACCAGTGTATCTCCCGAAAAGTCACACACTCGCTCGGCGCGGGTGGAAGAAAATCGTCTCCCCTTTCTCTCACTCACTTTCCCGACTGGGTCGCTGAATGAACGTTCAGCTCCCACTTGTTTCATCTTCCCAGATTCCTTTTGACCCCCCTTTCTGTCTGGCTGCACATTGCGGTGACTCCACTGAGTCACGGAGAATGTTTTACCTCGTCTCGTCTTTCTTTTTTTCTTCTTTCCTCCTTCCGTCACTTCCTCATTCTCTCCAACTGTGTGCTTCTCTAACGGCGACGGACTCTGGGGCTTCAAATAGCTCAGAGTCCACTCCCTGAGCTTCTCTGTGATCTCGTTGAGGCTGGCCTCCATCTGGCCATACTTGTCCCTGGCTTCCCGAAGATTGACATCCCTAAATTTTTCCAACCTTTCAAAAACAAAAAGAACGACATCCAAAAGTGCTCGAGTATCTCTCTCTCTGTTTTGTTGCATTCTACGTTCCTGTGAAAAGAAAAGTGACTCGACAGACGAAAGAACCGGGTCTCTGCACACACGGAAAAAACGTTTCTGATACGAGGATCAACTGTGTTCAAGGCGGTTCGAGCATACAGTGAAACGACTTGCTTTGAACTCTACCCTCCGTGAGCGGTTAAACCGCTTTGCTACCACCTAACGTTGTGGTGCCTCAGCTAAGATGTAGCTTGAAGACACACACTTACAAGGTCTGTCATACAAGGGTTCTGCTTCTAAAGACTGTCATTGACATATGAAAGTTTGACTCATGATTGACTGCCTGCATGCATGCGCATGACTTAATTGCAATTCCCTTAATTGTATGCGCAAGGTCGCTCGGCATGCGCACGCTTCATGCAATCCTGACATACGACTTGCGTGCCGTAACGCGGCTTGAAGGCCTCGCCACGTTATAATATCTGTACGGTTCAAGTTTAACTGTATTATAAAATTTAAGCTTTACGGTGGCCAACTTAGAGGTCCGACTTTGGAACCGTGATGTAAGTAGCTCAGTATATAATAATTGATTGAACTAGTTGTTAAACAATCTTAGGTGCTACATAATCAATCTAGTAATCAATTTTTAGATTCAGTGATTTGATTATAATGAAATTGTAATTGAATTAATTTAAAGTTGTAACACACAACGTTCAAAAATGATTTTTCATTGTAATTTACTATATATACGTATATGTAATGCCCTATAAAACCGGGATATAAATTCCCTGGGAATTTAATGGAATTTACTATTGGAATTTAGTGGATTTTAGTAGATTTCAATGGAATTTAATTGTTATTGAATCCACTTACTTTGGAGGAGTAAGAGATAATGAATTGAATCAGGTCACCAACTGAAGATCGAAGAAAAATGTCTGTATGAAGCTTATATTCTTTTTTAAAAGCTTCTAGCCCAGAATTAAAAGAAAGCTAGGCACTTTCCGTATAAGGCTTTTTCATTTCTTTTATATGAAAGTTATCTATCATTACTTGATTTTTCTATTCTCTATGTGTGTGGGTCTAGTGGTTTCTTTGAATATCAGAAGTTCTGTCCCGCCAGGGACTAAATTTTTTTATAACTAAATTTTTTAATAACTATTTTTCTATTATAAATAATTTTTTTTTTATACAATCTCATTCTGCGCATTCTTTCCAGCAGTTTCTTAACATCTCTTAACTGCTGATTTTGGTTGGGGCTTTTGAGGGC
The DNA here is from genome assembly GCA_018398765.1 of Chromera velia. Classification (NCBI taxonomy): domain Eukaryota; family Chromeraceae; genus Chromera; species Chromera velia. The sequence goes on from JAHBMJ010001844.1 coordinate 9,463, forward strand.
CCCGGCATACCCCGGCTGCATGTATGACAAACACCATGTGAGAGATGGTATCGCCGCGCTGGCATGGCCGCGAGCCTGTGCTTTGGTCCCTTCGCGGTCCGCGGGCTAAGCTTGTTGAAGTTTGGTCCCTTCGGTCCGCGGGCTTTGGTCCCTTTGGTCCGCGGGCTTCATTTGCATGGTCCCCATGCATGCAATTTTGATCGGTCCGCAAGCGGCTGCTACGCCGCCGGGGCCCTATAACGAAGACGCAGGGCTGCCTCGAGAATTCGCATGCAGCCCTGCAGGCCCTCCGATGGCCCTCCGACATGCAGGGTCATGCACTCAGAGAAGGGTGGGGTGAAGCAACTGGCTTTCCACACATTTGCACACGATTTGTCTGTCAGCGAACTTATTTTCCTGGCTGGGAGATAGAGACTTGGACAAAAGGAGATGAATCGACCCCTCGGAAGTTGCGGACTTGTCAGGCTTGCCCGCTCACCCGAGGAGACGGTGGTGTACCGGAACCCGCAATGGATCCGGGTTCTCCGAGGCCTCCTTAGAGTGCGCAGGTTCTACGAGCATCTCTTCAAAGTACAAGCTGCAGTCTCCTCCCCCACACTTCTGAGAATCGATGTAGGCGCTAGACCAGAAAATGCATTGCGCATTCAGAGCCCCTCAGGGACCTTCAAAAAGATCCAGAGCAGCAGGTGGGCAGCTAGGAGACGGCAAAAATGTTTTCCGAGTTTCGCATGCTTTACGATCGTCGTTTCCCCCTTCCTTGCAGCCACACACAGGTGCCGTCCCCTGAGTTGGTGGAGACGGGCCTCGCATGGCATCGGAAGGAAATCTCACGCGAGAAGAGGAGGGCGCGGCTTTTGGGGACACACGGTCAGTAAGTGCATGCATGTAGACGGTGAGGAGACGGCACGTGTCTGTCTGCTTGTGATGCGCCTGTCTCCTGTCTGTTCCCCCGTCTCCCCTTCTTTTCTGTTTTTTATGTCCATTCTTCACATCCATGTGCCATTCGCTCCCTCTTCCTGCAGATCCCTCTCAAAGAGACGCTCTGGAGGCAGCCATCCCCGCCCACACAGGACTGCAAGACAGCCTTGAAGCAAAGGTCAGTCAGTTGAATCAAAAAAGAGAGGTTTCTTTTGTTAAGTTCTTGAGGCTAATTTTGCTTCACGCGAAATCATTTTGCAAGACAGGCTTGACGAGAAACCCTCTTGGTGGGGCGGTGACTCTGCCTCATGCTCGCACTTGGGTTTTCTACGCTTCTTCTTTTTCTCCATTCTTTTGCACTTTTCTTCAAGCACCACCCAGACTCCAGGCTATTTTGTGCTTGCAAATGAATGCAGGCCCTGGTGAGCAAGGTCGCCATCTGTAAACTTCCACTTCTTGCTCACAGGGTCAGTCAGTCAAACAGGATGTTTCAATGTCGTCGATCGATCGAATTGCTTTCCATGCCAATCGATGCGAAGAGTTCAACGCGCTCCCCTACGTCACTGCGTCGCGCCTGATTCACGTCAATACCCTTTACAGGGCTCCTTTGCAAACCTAGGAAAAAAACCGTTCTCTTCATTCGCACGCCTCCTTCTCGCGCCACTTCCCTTTTTCCCCTCCCGGGTATCTCGTATCTCGAAGGCAATGTCCATTGGATGCCTCCTCCAGCACCCCCCCTCGCCCACACACAAACACCTTCTCTTTTGTACGGCTTTCTTGTGCTTCCATGTGACGCAGCTGTGGAAAGAAGAGGCGAGTGCGGAGAGTGTCTGGGCTGCTTTGGCAGAACAAATTGAGGTTCGTTGCCTTTTTCACTTGTTTCTTCATCTCTCTGTCCGTTTTTCTCCTGCCTTGCTGCCTTCCTTCTTTCTTCCTTTGGTCAGAATAAATCCCTGCAACCCCTTGCTTCTCTCCCTTGCTTCAACTGTTTCTGGCCCTACATTTTGACTTTCGGTTCTCTTGCACGGTTCACATCCCGAGCATTTTCATGGACTTCTTCTGTGCATTCAGATGTTCGCACTTCGACTCAATCCGACGGAACTCGCACAAGTGCTGGTCGTTTTTGGACGGGTATGTGGGTCGTCAGCGGGGGAGGAGAATAGGGCTTCTTGGAATGCCATTACGGACCATTTTGATTTGTGTGTCATGATTACGGGATTGTCTGGAACGGGGAGGTGATTCTGGTTCCTTTTTTTTTTTGCTGCTGTGTAGAGCCGCATGAAAGACAGGGAGGGAGCTCGACGGCTTTCTCCTCTTTCTTTCATGAGGCCTCCCTCTTTCTTTTTCCCCCCTTCCGTCCGTCCATCTCCCGGGACTGCTTTCTTTCATTCTTGATGACGGCCAGGCCTTTTTGTCCGCATGTGTCTTCCTTCGTGTATGAAGAGACATGGACTTGTCGCAGTATGTCTGCCTCCCATTACACCCCCGCACGTTTCTTTTTGTCGCTTTCTTCCCAATGGATGCAGACTGAACGTCTAGGGGAGTCCAATGGGCTGCACGCCCGACTTCTCACTGCTCTTCGGCACCAGATAGAGAAGGGTCAGACATGGGGCGAAAGGAGTGATGAAAAATCTGTGTGAAGAAAGTCTCTCCAAGGGAAGTGAGGAAAGGAGGAGAAGGGACGAAGAGGTCATTCCTTCCTTCCTTTCCTTCCTTCCTTCCTTCCTTCCATTTTTCCTTCCTTCCTTCCGTGTTCTCCCAAGTGGGAAAGACATGCAGAGTGGAAAGATCTAAAGTGCAAACAACTCGCCTTGCAGGGAGTTTTGTTTTCGGTGTGCCATTTTGTGCTATAGCTGCTTTTCTATTCAGCTGACCCTACCTTTCTCCCCTTTTTGTGCAACTTTGGAGAAAAGCTTACCTCTCAGGTTGTTGCTTCTTCTTCTTCCTACTACGAGTATGGCCCGAATGATGCTGCATTGTCTTTTCCTTTTCCGACCTTGCAGGTAAGGTCTCTCTGTCCCTTCTCTGTTTGATCCACAGAGAGGTCAATGGATTGCCGCACAGGTGAGTAGCTGTCTTCCAAAAGTGCCTTTTCAGGTCAACAGGAAGGAAAAAAGACCCGACTCTTCGATTCGCTGTGCGGCTTTCTCTGTCCCTTTCAGGAAGGGACTGACTCTCTCTCGTGGGGTGAACTTGGGGTGCCCTTCTGTTCCTTCTCACGAAGGGTAGTTCTGCTCTGCAGCTCACATGCGTCTGTGGTGTTTTTCCTCTGACTTCTTGTAGAGAGACATTGAGCAGCTTTCACTGTCTTTCCCTCCCAGTTTACATTCAGTAACTCTTTTTTTCTGTGTTCTCTTTGCCTGCCTCCATTTCTTGCTCCAGTCGGGAGATGCAGGCTCTCTTCGAAGCTTCTGCCTGCCGCCTCTGCTCCCTCCTGACTTCCCACATCGACATGCGGGAGAAGGCAGCTCGTGCCAGTTTGCGGTCTTTCCTCATGAGTGGAGGAGGGCAGACCGAAGATGCGACAGAAATATGGGATGGTCTCGTGGCAGCTGATAGAGGAGGGAGGGAAGGCTGGCGGAGGGGGGCAGAAAAAGAAAGAGAAAGCCGTAGAACGGGGAGGAGAATGGCCGGCGCCTACTCCGAGCTGAGGTAGGTCGGTGAGCCTTTCCTGTCCTGTCAAGGTTTAGTTAACCTTCACTCAACCTAGCATACCTGTTCGTTTTAGCTGTCTGTCACTACATTCTCTTCTGTATCCTCTATGAAGTTTTTTTAATCTGTCCCTCTCCGGTCTCTTTTGCCTTTCCCAAAGAGCTTTCCTTCTGTTTTCCCTCCCTCTGGTGAAGCCTGGGATCCCTTTCTCAATCTGCCTCCTCGAAGTTCCCTTCTCTCCTCCTCATTTTCTCACTCACTCCAGTGTTTTCCGCCTCCTCTGAATGTTCTTGTCGGATTTTTTGCTTTTTTGTTTCTGCCCATCGTTGCGTGCTCCATGTCTGATTGGGCAGTCGGCGTCGAACGATTGTTGGGTTGCGGGAAAAGTTTTTGCTTTTTGGTTTTGTCTGCCTTTCTTTCTAGGGCACCCACCCGCCTTGTTCCGTCTCTGCACTCCCTCTTGTTGCGTCTCCTTGCAGTCCGCCCGTCCTTACGGCTTTTCTCTCCGCCCTCTCCGGTCGAGGTCTGCACGAAGGGGTGTTCGCTTCCTTCTTGGAGGGCGTGCGCAGGGTGATGGCGTGTGATGAGGCAGGAGAAGTGGCACCTGAGAGGCTCCTCAGACGTGTGGCTGAGGAGAGAGGGATGGGCTCGGACTCAGTTGTGGAAATTGAAGAAGTGGAGGCCTATCTGTTCGGAGGAGATGGATGCTCCCCTCAGTTTGGGCCGTTCCACTCGAAAACCCTGAGGCACTCTGCGTTCAGCACCTCCGAGCTGTTCTCTCTCCTGCGTTCTCTGTGTGGATTTGCTGCTGCAGAACTGAACAAGAGAGTGTCGCAAAAAGGGGTCCCGGAGAGACAGAGACAGGACACGGAGTCTGTCGCTGGTGTGGAAATTTGGGGTCGGTCTGTCTGTTTGTTTGAGTGTGTGTGTGTGTGTGTGTGTGTGTGTGTGTCGGTATGTTTTTGTTTTGTCTGTGATTCTATCCATTCATCCATTCATTCATTCATTCATTCAGTTAGTCAGTCAGTCAGTCAGACAGTCAATCAGTCAGTCAGTCAGTCAGTCAGTCAGTCAGTCAGCCAGTAAGCCAGTCGGTCAGCCAGCCAGTCAATCACTTAGTCAGTCAGCTAGCCAGTTAGTCAGTCAGTCAGTCAGTCAGTCACTCACTCACTCACTCACTCACTCACAGTCAGTCACTGACTCACTCACTCACTAACTCACTCACTCACAGTCAGTCAGTCAGTCAGTCAGTCAGTCAGTCACTCGCTCACTCACTCACTCACTCACTCACTCACTCAGTGACTCACTCACTCACTCAGTCAGGCAGGCAGGCAGGCAGGCAGGCAGGCAGGAATCCATTCAATTCAATTCATTTTGAGTTCTGTGCTGGTGCCGACCAGAGACATGCAGAGTATGCGTGTATGTTGTTGGGTTCTCTTGTTCTGCTCTCCTTCCTGTCTCTGCAGAATTTTTGGGGGAGGTGGCAGGAGAGTACATACCTGGGCGGCTTTCTGAGTGCACTGCTTTGCCCCGCTCTCTGCTGGACGTGCTGGTATCGAATCTGGATAGTTTCCACCGACAAGTGGCACCTCCGTTGAAGAGTTTGCTTGTAGAGTCTAGCTGCGCCACTGAGGCGTGCGGGGACGCAACGATGCGGGCAATTGAGAAAACACGAGAGCTGCAGAGACTGGTCAGTCCAGGGAAGAATGTAATGTGGCAACGGAAAAAGGGGCATAGATGGCATACAAATGCGGAGGCTCGAGGCTGACCTCTCCGCACGTGTTTTTGATTCCATGGTTCTTTTCCTTCTGTGGAGTAATGCGTGGGAAAAAAGGAAGTCAAATGGATCCCTCCCAGCTCGTCGTGTCTTTTTGGCAACCTCTATGGGTGCGATGAGAGGAGAGCACCTTGTCTTGTCGTTTCTTCTTCTTCACTCCTTGAATTCTCTTCCTTTGTCTTTCTTCACATCGGGGTCCAAAAGGTGGCCGTTTTATGCCTGACGATGCTTTCAGTTTCTTGGGGGAACATATCAGTGGTCGATTGATCGAACTGCAGCGGCATTATTTGTCTTTCTTTCTTTCTTTCTTTCTTTCTTTCTCTCTTCTTTTCTCTTTTGCGATCGATCGACTGACTGCAGTTGGAGGAGATGAAAGCCTCGAGGAAGCGTCTGCAACTGGAGGCTGAGGCAGAATGGGGATCTGGAGAGAGGGGTGCAGAGAGTGCATTGACTATCCTTTCCGATCCTTCTTCAGGAAGAGCTGTTGTCTCTCTGGATGGATTGGCAACGAAGAGAAGTGAGAGAGGGGGGGAGGAGGGAGGGTCAGGGAACCGTCCCAGGTCTAGCACAGACTTCTGGCAGGAAGGGTGTGTCGACAGAAGGGCTCAGATGCCTCGAAAACAGATGAATGACCACTCTGTGAACAATGTGATATCGTTCTCCAGAGAGATTGTCAACAGATCCCGGAAGGAGGCCAAAGCTCGAAATCAACCCCCAATCCCCCCCCCAGATGCCCCAACATCTCCTAAGACCGTCTCTGCGCAGGCACTGTGGGACGTTCCCAGAAGTCGCCTCCCCACCCTTCTCTCCAGGCTCACTCCACTGGAGTTTGCAGCTGCGGTCCGTGCAGCAGCGGAAAAGGATGCCGGTATGGCCGGAAGAAGGGAAAGCAGTGCTTCGTTGGCGCATGCAAGAGAGTATGTCTCTCTTCTTGTCGCCTCTGCAGAGACTCGTCAGGAAAGCGGCAGGCTGGGGGTGCGTGTGCTCCCTGCAATATTCCGATCTCTTGGCGGCCTGTCAGAGAGAGGGCTGATGACCGATGGCGATGCATATCGGTTTTGTTCCTTCGCTGTACCTGCTGTGAGTGAGCGCGTGCTCTCTCTCACCTCCCGTCAATTCATCGACGTCTTGTGGGGTCTCTCTCGCATGTGGGAATCTGCACAGAGAGCAGCACAGCAAAAAAGATTGGAAGAGAAAAGAGGGGGGCAGAAACCAGAGAGAGAAGCAGGACGGGCCGATGGACAGAAAAGCCCTTCCAATTTATCGAAGTCAAGCGATCCCACTCTCTTTTCGGAATCCTCCATAAACCCCTCCTTTCCTTCTGCTTCCTCTTCTGCGTCGATGCCCTTACTTGACGGTCTGGCTCGGTATGCCGTCGCGATTCTTGGTCAGTCCAGTGGATGCACGTCCGCTCTTTTGTCTCTTCTTGTCCTTGAGAGAGATGCTTTGGGCATTTCCCTTTTCTGGACACCATGATCTCTCTCTCTTTTTCACACCCGTGCCTGCTCAGCTGGACAGCAGGTTGTCCTGTGCAGCACTTGAGGCAGGCAGAAGAGAACATTCAACCCCCTTCTAACGATTAGATTCTCTCTCTCTCTCTCTCTCTCTCTCTCTCTGTTTGTGCAGACAGGGGCGCAGTACCTAACGACGGCCTCGTCCTCATGTCCTCTGCCTTCTCCCGCCTGATCTCTCCGGAGACTCACGGGAGGTTCACATCAAGGGGTCTGAGGGCACACGTGGTTTCTGTGCATGATGGCGCAGACGGTGGGTGGATGGGTCTTGTCTCCGTGCTTCTGCGTGCTTTTCGAAAGGGGAAAATCAATCAGAAGACTTGAAAAAGGGTTATGGTTATTTGTCATAGTGACGTGTCGGAATGTGCTGAACCACTCTGCGGATACACAAACAAGAGAGGAGAAAAGGGTGTTATGGACAACGACTCTCTGAACCAGTGACCGACCGGACTCTCTTTTTTTGTTGACTTTTTGGTCTTCTTTCCTTTCCAGTTGCATGTCACCATTGGTGCGTGCATGCAGGCCGCCCACCCAGTGGCCGTGCGAGTTTGCGACTTCGGAGACAAATTCGAAACATGCAGATGACGGCGGTAAGTGACTGCCTGCCTGTTTTTCTGCTTGCCGGCATGAGTGAATACGAGATACTATTTTTTGACCGCTGCTTCTTCTCTCCATCCCGACAAGGCTTCGCTCCACGTGGTCTCTCTGTCTGCCTCGAGTCGTGGAAAGTGCGGGAAAGGGGAGACTTTTCTGCATTCTGATTTTGTTTTTCCCCCTTTTGAGCTCTCATTCAGCGTTTTGATGGAATCCTCTTCACCAATTTCATCCCACATGCAGCATGTGACCTACCGTTTTGTTCCCTCTCTCTTTCCATCCGTCTTTGGGTGTCTGCAGACAGGGGGGTCCCCCCTCCCCCACTCCCCGGGGCTTTTTGTTCTGGACGCTCTTGACTCGATCATTGGAAGGAGACGGCACCTTCTCGAAATTCGACACATCGAGCCTTTGCGTCAGTCAGTCAGTCAGCCGGACAGTTGCACATAAGGATGAGATGTTTTTCTTGCTCTTTTCGTTTAGAGGATCACTGATACGGATAGAGAAATACACAACGGCGCTATGGAGCCTTGTAATCTCGAGCTTTTGTAGCAGCCAACCAGGAGGGGCGACAGGCAGAATCTAATCTGCCGGTGTGATGAAGGAAGGAAATATTCGAAGCTTTTTGACTTGTGAAATTCCTTCGGCCCTGCTTTCAAGATCCCCTCTCCGCCGGCCTGTTCCTGCTTCTGTTTCTCTCTCTCCGTCTCTTTGTGTATCTAGACATGTATGTAGCCGTCTCTCTTTTTTGCACTGCTCGCAGTCTCGTCGTTTATCCGCATGGGGTTTCTTGACGCACGCGCGTTCGGAGAGTTGGTTCCTCGTCTGACCGATCTCCTCAGACAGAATGGCCCTGGAGGAGTCGTGGAGACGGCTGGGTCAGTGCGGCAGTCTCTCGAGGGAGGGAACGGAGACGCGACGCCGCATCCTCCTCTTCCAGATTTGATGAGAAGAACAATTTTTTGCCCCCCGTCAGCTCTGAGGTCTCTCAGTTTTGTGTACTCTAGGTGGGTCAACCACAGGCGGCAACAGCATGGATGTGGAGGTGCCGGGTTGGTCACCCTCCCCTCTCAGTTCCCTGTGGCGGTTGCGGCTCATCTAGCTGCATATCTGTTGGTGCCTGGTAGTGGGAGCGGAAGTGGGGCTGACGCACGCCCAGGGCTTCCAGCCGAGAGCGTGCAGGCAGTGGCCTCCCTCCTGAAGGTGAGTGCCGCATCTCCGGAGACCTTGGAGTTGAGGGGGATGGTCCTGCCTCTCCTGCAAAGCCACGCGAGGGCGTCTGGATCAAGTGTGAACCTGCAGGATAGTGAGAGGTCGAATGAGGGGGGGAGTGGAGACGGGATGCAGATTTATTTGGAAGGAGAGAGCCTGGAGTCCTTTGACGAAGAAATGGACTCTCGTGGAAAAGTGTCTGGTGCTCTGTTGGTTGGAGAAAGCGGAGCTTCACAGAGAGTGAGGCAGAGACTGATGAGGGGAGGGCGAGTGAAAGTTCTGCCTTCGAGGAGTCTGGACAGAGCCGTTGAGAAAGCGAGGAAGATGGGGTTTCGTCATCATACTGTGTGCTCGCAGTTTCGGCCGAAGGGGGTAGCGTCATCTTTTGTTGTGGATTTGGAAATTTCCCCTCAGACGGAGGCGCGAGCTCTTGCGTTCCTGCGATCGTTCCATAACGAGAGCACACTGTTGCGCTCTATGGGGGTTCAGATTGACGAACTGATCCGCCGGTCTCTGTCTCTCTCTCAGTCGGTTGCCCTTCAGCACGCACGACATTCAGCCGTCGCTCAAAGAAACGCTTTGCCCTTCTTTTGCACTGTGCAAACTTCTGAGGAGAGTCGCAAAATTCCCCGCTTTGCAGGAATTCAGAACGTTGAGGACGGGGCGAAAGAGGACACAGTAGAGATCGAGGAAGTGCCGGAGGCAGATAGGATCGAGAAGGACGTAGAGAAAGCTCTACAAAAGCTTGAAACATCACGAATTCAATACATGTGAAAGCGTTCAAATTTCTGACTTATTATAACTTAAATTTTAACTTATAATTGTCAAACCGTCAATTGTATGGAAGCACTGTAGTATATAGTACATAGTATCATATAGACCTGGAATGAATCAAACCGAAACGACTTCTACACAATAGTATACTAATATTTTCACTGAGCGGCGCATTTAAGAGTTATAAATTCACCAGGCAACTAATTCAGGGATTTTTTTTATTTGAATGACATTAAGTGAAATATATTAAAAAGATAAATTAAAGTTTATATATACTGTCTGTTCTCAACTAGGTTCTCAAGACAAAACTGCTTCACACATTGCCGTTAAACCAGCTACCAAGCCATAACGCGTAAAGCCTAGAAAATTAGTAGAAATCGGCTTATGGCGATGGTATATGAAGTTTTATGTTATAACTTCTAGGTCCGACTTTGTTTGACCGTGTGACTCCCATCTGGCCGTAGGCCCGGCCGTCTGATTTAACTTTTTTAATATCTAGCTTTTTATTTTATAATTCAACACAGTATATGAACATACCAAACTTGATCGAAAACAAATGCTTAAAAAAATGAACTATACGTTTATACTAAAGTTGAACTAGTATAAAGTGTAAATTCAAGTTTCATTATAATTTCACATCTAACTTAAATATTATTACTAAAGTTTCCATTCGATTTCTGTTTTTCATTTGGTCGATCTCCTGAAATAAAATAATATTTTTGAATATTATTTTGAAGTGAGTCTTTAAGATGCGACATGGAGCATTTTGAATCTTTTATTGTCTATACGAATTTTTGTTGAAGTCGAAGCAGTTTTTACACAGTTTGCGGTTGACCTGCTTTTACAAGCCTGCAATCTCACATGTACCGAAGTGCTAGTGCATTTTTTTAACCTAATCGAGCATAGATGATACAGAATCACTTTCCAGGGTCTTTGTAGGACTTTGCTTTCTTTGCTTTCGAACCAATGTACTTCACAAATTCATCCAGAGCCGACCATAAGTCGTTCTTCTCTTCCGGGACGCCAAAGTAAGCACAGGCCTCTGTGACCTGTGCATCAAAGTCTTTTAACAGTTTCTCCACGTCGGTGATGTACTGTCCCCATTTTCTGAAGATCGCAGGGTACTGCTCCCGCATTCCCGGCTGCTTGGTGGCTGTCTCAAAAGCCTGCTTCCAGTCCTGATACGTCTGCTCAAAGTCTTTGCGCTTCAGAGTAGCTGCCCAGTTCAAACCCTTTCTGGCTCCCGTCAGGTCAGTCTCGATCTGCATTTGCAGCAGAAAACTTTGGCAGGGGCTTAGTAGAAGACCGTGCGGTACCAAAAGGAAGGATGGAAAGCAGGGAGACACCAGAACACCCGGAAGAATCAAAGCGAAAGGCTGATCGAACACTCGAGGGGCTTGTGACACTGAGACAGGGAAAAAAAAAACGCAAGCAAACAAGCAAGCACTACCGGGCCTCTCTTTTCTTGTGGTGTGTCTGTGAGCACTATTTTTCAGCTTCATGCGTCTGCCTTCCATCACTCGGCAATCTCTGCTTTCACTGGTGCTTGCTGACTGACTGACTGACTGACGTTGAGCATATCCCTCAGTCGATGTCTGCGTTCCTTCTCCGCCGGCGATTCGGTCTTCTTATTGTTCTCGAGCAGTTTGTGCTCGTTGAAGACCTGCATGCATGTCAAGAACAGGAAGAACAGGGGAGCGCGTTTGGAAAAGAGAGACTTGCAAGAGGAATCAAGCCTCATGGAGTGTCATGAAGTCAGACGCCAACAGGAAGGCACACGCGCTGGTACGAGGAAAAGACAGAGGCACGACAGACTCTCTACAGAGACGCAGAGAAGAAAGACTGTACGCCACGCTTACTGACAGGGCATGCATGCGACCACGCATGCACTGGCTGCTCAGAGAAACTGAAAGAACCACCTGGGCTAGCATCACAGCGGCAGCTTCATGTTCATCAGGGAGCTTCAGTGAGCCAAATATCACATCGACAGCTGCTCACCTCTCGAACGAGGAAGTAGAGGAGTGTGTCGTCTTTATAAGGTTTCTGTGCCCCCCTTGTCTCGTATGCCTTCTGCAGGTCATCCATCGCGAACCATTTTTTCATCAGGTCGGGTTTCTTGCTGGAGTTCATACGGTTGATTGACGCCATCGTCAGCTGGAGCCAGTCCTTCAGGGCTGCCGACTTGACTGTCTTCTTGATGGCCTGCAGCCCTTCTTCGATAGGCTCCTGGAACCATCTGCGGAATAATTAATTCATGCATTCGGGTTTTTCGATGTTTGTGAAATTCACAAGTTGCACTCCACCGAGAGTGCGCCCCTGACATCCAGTCTGGTGATTGATTCATGCAGAGGTGAACGGAAACGAACCGCTTGTCACTTGTTTGCTTAGTGCCTGATTCAGGGATCTGATATGACTAGAGAACCAAGAGAGAGAGCGAGCAAGACAGAAAGACAGTTTCAAAGAAAGAGACAGAGACAGAGAGATGGAGAGAGAGTGGAACAGTAAGAGAGAGACAGAGAGACAGAAGGACAAAAACCGTTCAGTTTTTTCACTGGAGACGATCCAGCTTCCATCTAATTTGTTTCTCTCCCCGTATCTGTCTCTGCATCCGTGCTAACTTTTACCCTCACAGACGCCCTCTTCTCTATTCTTCTTTCTCCCTCTTCCCCTCTCCTCTCCCCTCTCTTCTCTACTGACTGTTCCTTCTCATGATCCAGGTTCCCCTTCTTGATCAACAACTCCAGCCGTGTGGGAACAAAGCTACGACCGTACCACACGTCCCTGCATGCATGCATAGGAGTCAGGGGATTAAGGGGTGGCAAAGAAGCAGAGAAAGCATCGTGCGAGAGACGGAAATCTAGAACACCGTGATACGTCCAACGTCTCTTGATTATGTCTTATTCCCTCCCACCCCCAACCCCAAAGGATCAATCAATGCACATGCGACGAACCACTCGACTGGCTGAGCACCCGACGGCAAGATACCCGAGAGAAAATGCAATCCAAAACTAAAGCTGCCTGCCTTAAACGACTGATCACTGGAAAGGTCCTCACTTACTTGAAAAACAAATCCACCAGAGAGACTTCAGATTCATCCACATCTCCTGACGCGAGTGCTTGCTTCAACTTCTCCACCCTGTCTTTTGGTTTCGGTGTGCTGTCTTCTTCCTCGATGACTCCTTTCTTGAGAACCAAAATCAACTCCAGAAGCTCCTGAGGAAATCCCTGAGGGTCACAACCTTGGGGTGGTTGCACTCCATCCAGATCAGCAATCAGACAGGGCCACTTGGAGGGAGTCACTTTGCTCTTGAGAAGAATCTCAAAAGCGTTTCTGGTTTTGGAATTCTGGATCACAAAGAACATTTTCATCTTCTGTTCTTTCTGTCTTCTCTCCTCTTCTGCCTTTTCTTTCTCCCGTCTCCTCTCCTTCTCCTGTGCCGTCTCACTCTTCTCCTCAGTGGCTCCGAAGATCTTCACCAGACCGCCGGCAAAGGAACTCTCGGGAATCAAATGATCCACCTGCATGCATGCCACAATTAATTAATGCAATCAGAAAGAAAGGAAAGGTAAGCAAAACGACATGGTGCTCCCATTTATATGAAAGGTCAGAGAAACAGAGAACGGGCAGGCAGGCAGGCAGGCAAACTGGAACAGAGAAGAAGGACGAGAGCATTCATGCAAAAACAGGTCGGAAGTGTTTCAGAAAAAGGTGCACTGCGATAGCTCTCGAGGAGAGGCCTGGCGCGAGATCTTTGAGACAAATCGCAGAGACAGAGTACTCTCTCAGCTACATCATGTCAGATGCTCCACCGATCTGGCATCCTCGACTTATTTACTAACTCCATCTTTCACTTTCTGAACGACGTACACATCAAGCTGAATTCGGACATTTCACCTAAACCCCATGCAAAGACCCATCGATCCCTCCACTTACATCGAAGCAGTTCATGCTCTTCCACAAGGTCTTGTCGTACCCTTCGTCCTTCATTCCTCTCTCCAGGGGGGACCTGTCAAGGAGAGGAGTCAGGGCATGGAGATCGTCAACACACACACACACACACACACACACACACAGAGAGAGAGAGAGAGAGAGAGAGAGAATGCATACAGCGAATGTAGGGCAAGTATAAAGAGACATGGGAAGTCGGCACAGGCGAATCCTTCGTGTCTTTCTTTAGGATCTCTGAGAAAAAACACCTTCTCTTCGAGTGTAAGCACGTCTGGTCATCTCATGTCATCTCCCTGAATCACGTATCCAGAAATGTCTTTTCAAATCGACTGGGGGCGATTTCTGTCGTATCTATTTTCCCGTCATGCATTTGTGTACATTTCTTTGCACCACGTCTGAAACATGCAGTGGAAAGAATGTAAGAAGGTCGAATTTGTGGGTTTGTGAAGACGCCAAGAGGCTGTGAGTTATCTGCTCCCCCTATTTTGAGGAACGTAGTTGGTTTGGGAGAGCCCTTCTCTTTTCCAATTTGAGTCTCTCTGCCCTTCACAGGCCAAGCAAGTGACCTGCTGTACGTTTTCTTTCTTGCGTTTGCCTCAATAATTTCTCTTCATTCGTATGCTGGAACTCACTTCTTGACAAAAACGGGCTTCGTGCTTCCATAGCCGTTCTTCGGACACTGGTCTTTGTCGCAGGTGTACGGCTTCTTGACAGCCCCCGCACTGCAGAGAGAGGAGAGGATGAAAGAATGAAAGACAAACACCTGGTCTAGCAAATTAAATGTCGGGTAATCGCGTACGTGTTTTTCTCTTTCTATCTCTCTCTCTCTCTCTCTCTCTGTGTGTGTGTGTGTGTGTGTGTGTGTTTGATGGATTGATTGATTGACCAATTGATTGAGAGATGAGAGATAGAGAGAGGAAAGAAAAAAATGACTGATGGACTGACAAAGTGTCTGATTCACTCACTTGCTTACTGACTCCATGAATGATCGATTAATAGATAGATGGTTGACTTGATTGGATAAATAACTAAATGGGTGAGTGATTGAGCGATTGAGAGAAGGAATTAAGGGAAGATAGAGAGAGTCAGCAAATGAGCTAGTGAATCAATCAATGAATCAATTCTCTGAATCCACCGTCTGCCAACGGAGGGAATTTAAAAGTTCGTTCCCTTTTGACCGGAACTGGGGGTGTGCGGAAAGGTTCAAGAATTATTCAGTGAAGAGAGAACGAATCACAAGAACAGAAAACTCACAGACGAGAAAGAAAAAAGGGAGATCGTTTGATTTGAAACCTCAGATTATGCAGCGGGAAAGGTTAATGGCTCAGGAAACGTAGACATGTGCATGCCGTCCCTTTAAACACGTTTCTGACAGTCCACTAGGTCCCC
>JAHBMJ010001845.1:8936-19231 GCA_018398765.1 Chromera velia
CCCCCCCCCCCCCCCCCCCCCCCCTCTCTCTCTCTGTGTGTGTGTGTGTGTGTATGTATGTATGTATGTATGTGTGTGCTCTCTCTCTCTCTCTCTCTCTCTCTCTCTGTGGTGTGTGTGTGTGTGTGTGTGTGTGTGCGTGTGCGAGAGAGAGAGAGAGAGAGAGTATGTCTGCGCTTGTGCGTTCATCTGTCTGCAGATACCAAGACCTATTCGACAACTATGCCTGGTTTCCCCCCCAGGACCTCCGCAGTCTCTCCACGGAGGCGATCCCTTCTCGTCAGACTCGGGTCTTTGGTCGGATGTATCTCCCCAACTTTCTTCGAATGGTCCTGCCTCCAGACGTCAGGGCACCGCCTGACCTCATGGAGAGGACACCTGCACACTACTGGCCTGCCGGACAGCACCCGACGCATCAACATTTTGGGTCCCTGCCTGCAAGCCGGGCTGGAAGCAGGGCTGCAAGTTTCGTCTCTCGGCCCACACTGAGTCGGCAGAATTCTGCCAAGTCGGGTGCGGGAGACTTTGACGTGTCAACTAATACAGCAATGAGCGCAACAGGGATTGCACTGAAAAGGGAGGCCTCTCAGCCAAAGACAGTTACTTCGAGTGCTCTCACGATGTCCCATACCATTGCTGGAGATTCGGCACAACCCGCACAGGGTCCTCCGGGGTCTGGCCCAGAGGACGTCAGATCAAGTGCGGGAAAACAGTCGATTGCAAAGGGATCAAATGGTAAGTCCTCGAGTGACCGGGGGGGGAAGGGGAAAGGAGGGAGGTCTCCAGCTCCTTCTGAGACAGGACGCCAAAGCACACAGAATGGGGGACAGCCACAAGCGTTGGGATCACAAGCACACCCGGCGCCTCCACAAAGCGCTGCAAAGAAAGAGAAAAAAGACACAAAGAAAGCCCGTTCAACATCCAACTTGGACGAATGGGCAACTTTCCCAGGAATGAAGGACCAGAAAGCCCCAGATCCGAACAATCTAGCCGAATTGCAAGGAGAAAAGCCGATGAAATTTTTTGATTCGCGGCCGTATTACAAACCTGTCGAACGGCAATTTCCTGCATCGCATGATGCAAATGAAAAACGGTAATCAACCTTTGTTACTTTGATAATGTTAAGCTATAAATCATTCTGATAACTACGAAAAACCTCTTTAATTCAAAGCTTATGACTGAAGCTTTTAGTATTGTTAACGTGCGTTAAAGTGAACAAAATAAGTTCAAACAGCCCCTCATAAGTCAGTGAGACTCATGTGTAAGCTTGCTGCTGCGACGTTGTACCTAGTGCCCGGGGTGACACAGTTTAAAAAAGACCATCGAGACCCCAAAGTAATTGAATAAAATTTAATTCACTTACTAAACGCTGTAATAAGAACAATTTCCTGAATAAAAGTTATAAAACTGTCTCACTACTATATTGTACTATATTCCTACTACTATATGATGAGTCATTGATGACTATGACTATGACATGCCATCGTTATCCATATGATGAACCATATCCAGAGCTATAGCTCGATACTTTTAACGTTAGGTAGGGAAAAGCTACTAAGTTAGGAAAAGTTATTATTTTTTAGGATGTCATGCTACACTGCGGCTGTCACTGCCTTCAAGTTAATTAACACTTCAAATCATTAGTAAAATCAATTGACGAGTCAATTAAAAGCTTTAATCTCAAGAGAGGCATGTTTCTTTACGAAAGCTGCTGGCTCCCAGGTGAGGGTCTTCCATCGAACCCACTTCACTTGATAGCGGTGCCCTCTTCCATAAACAAAGCTAGATACAAAGGCTGTAAGCCTGTAAGTAGGCTGTAACTAGAACTGTAAAAATTAGAAGCTAGATTAAAAGTAAGCATTTAAACTTTAATTTTAAACCATTAGTGTATTATTAGTACTATAAATTTATCTTTTATATAAGTAAATTGTATGATGATTCATTGATGAATGTATACATCATAATGATCATATCTAGGATCATATATATTTTGCTAGAGATTTTGTATTCTTTAACATAAAAAAATTTTTCCTTAAACTCAAAGTCATTGTCTCTGAAATCACGACACTCTTCCCGCCCCCCTGCCCCGATTGCCTACCATCCCGGCGCCCCTTGCCCTGATAATTAAACATCGTGTGCTGCCCAGCCTGCAGCTCAGCCTGCCCAGATGAGGCAGCTTCTTGTTTGAGTGGCACCCACACATCTGGTTTCTCATTCGTTTCTACCTTCTGCCACACAAAATCGGACTGAAACTCTGCTTTGGAGTAGCTGCCACCCAATACAGACTGAACCCGCTGACTGACTGATTGGCTAACTGACTGACCCATCGGCTGTCTGGCTATTTGACTGACCGGCTGGCTGTCTGACTGCACGTCGGGGTTGGGGGGGGGGAATCAAAGACTGGGAAAGAACTTGAAAGCGAAGATGACGAAACATGCATCCAACATCAAATCAATGCCTCGCAGAAGCATGATTGAGCGGCATTGGAGCCTGCATGCACACAAGCTGATGCCTCCCCAGGCTGTCCACGCCCCTACCCCCTCACCCCTTCGAGTCGGTCATTCCACGTGCAGTCTGACTGTCCTCTCTGACATGCAGTCAGTAGTCGATCCATCCTCTGGAGGAAAGGATCGAATGAAGGCGTGCATTGTCAATCGACAGTCCAGTAGTGTGAATCAGTACTGACACCCTACAGATCTCCAAGACAAATGAGCCAACGAGACAGACAAGGCAATGATAGGCAGATGCACAGAAAGACAGAGACAGAGATAGAAAGTCGAACAAAGTCAAATCGAAACATGGACGGAAAAGAGACGTTTGATCGAAATCGAACATATGAGACAGCGGACGGCTGGGGAGAGAAATCTGAATTGATCGAGTGCATGCATGGGGGTTGGACTGGCCCTTGCTCGTCGATCAGTCTGCATCAACGATAGAGCAAAGCAGGCCAACACACCCAAAGCAGATCTTCCTTCCTTTCTTCCTCCCTCGAAGTTCCAGTCCATCAACCTTCGAACTTCCTTTCCGTACATTCAATTTGACAGAACGAGAAAACACAAAAGAGAAGTCAGCCTCGAAGGCAAACCGTGAAGCAACGACAAAAAAGAATTAAGTTAAAATTAATTGCCACAAAAAACCGAATTTAAGCAGATCGACCACGCAATCCGCTCAAACTCCCTTCAATTCTCCTCTCCTTCCCTTCCCAACTGATCGAGAAAAGAGCACTCCCATCCTCCTAGCTCACAGCTAGATCGAGTGACTTCGTTCTGTACCAATCGGTCTACGCACCAGAGAACGACAGAGACAGGAAGAAAGGCACTCGCGGTCTAAGTTAAGGGAAGCCTGCAAATGCAGTTGGGGAAGAGCCTACGGGAGAATTCATTCATCTATAGTGTGGACGGGCTCGACGCACGATGGTGTGCACCCGATCCGCTCCTGCCTCTCTTCTATGGACGTGGGTCGTGTCCGTTGCCATCAAGAATTCGCCTGCTGACTCTGTCTCTTCCTCTCCCTTTTTCTCAACTGTCACAGAGCGAATTTGAATCAGAGAGAGAAATCGAGTTCTAGCGCTAGCCTGGCAAATGCTGCCTCGAACTCGATCCCTCTTCTCCTTCAATCTTGCTGCCTCTCCCTCTGCCCTCCAGCTGTCAATCTGATTCTGCTTCTGCTGCATTTTCTTTCCTGCCTCTTTCACATTGGAAGAAGTCAGGCATGCCGGCTCAGGCTGTGATCGATTGATCTCTCTCACGTATTCAGGAAGCTTTTGAGGCGGTCATGATCCTGTTGTACTCATAGTGAGGCCCCACCCAATTTCAGTCCAGTTCCTCGTGGTTCGGGTTCACCTTGCTGCAGAGGAGGCTGTCCTGACACCACCCATTCCTGAAGGCAGGCAGGCAGGCAGACATTGTCAAGCAAGCAAATACACGTACAGTTAGAGATGCAGGCAGGCAAGAATTTTGGAGTGGTTTTGAGACACTCATTTGCAACTTTCTACATGTGTGCAACAATACAAGCGAAAGTCACCGAGATAGATACCCAACTGTCCACCCACCCACTACTCAGGCATGCACGTAGCTCTGCCGGACTTTCTTTTATTCCATTCTTGTATCTTTCCTGACCACCCACACACTGCCCCCTGCGCAATGGACTGATTTTTCCCTCTCTCGTCCTCTGCACCGAAAAAAAAAAAAAACAGATGAAGGCACACAGTCAGGCACTTAGGGCGGCCAGGGCAAAACCAGAGCAACGAAGATAATTCAACGCCTTTATTGAAGGAAGTTATCGCATTCGGAAGCAGATCATTCCTAAATCAAGCACATCCATTTTTCCTGCTGTGCATGTTCTTTCAATGAAGCGACTGACCCGTCACTGCGCTCGCACTGCTCGTGGCCGTCCAGGTCTGCGCAGGGACACTTGTGCAACCAGCCGTTGCTGCCATACCCTGCACACACACACACACACACACACATACACACACACACACACACACAGAGAGAGAGAGAGAGAGAGAGAGAGAGATTGTCAGCAATTCTTAGGAATCGAGGCAAGCAGTCCATCCTGTCTCTACACGGATTGAGATGACATTGTGCATGTATTCAACACGAGTACGTTGAGATGACTTTCCCTTCTGAATGCATGTACAACGCAGGTGCGTGCATCGGACTTGCGAACATTTTGTCAGAACAAAAGATCCTGAAGATGAATGATGAATTGGTCAATCTACCAAGAGAGATGACAATACACGGAGGGCGGAAGTGTAACAGCAAACTGAGAAGACAAAAAGAAAGAACGTGCGCCTGTGGAGAACATGACGCGACTAGGGACTGACTGAAAGAATGAGTGGACGAAAGAATGAAAAATCAATTGAGTGCACTAATGAGAAAAGCAAAAGAACAAGTGAATGCACATGCATGAATGCAAGAAAGAGCCAATGGACAAGTACATAAATGAATGAAGAATTGAGTGGACGGACAACTCAGTGCAAAAACGAAAGAATGGACATGTGAATGAGTGAATGCATAAATCAAAAAAGAAACAAACAATGAAAGAGGGAATCAACAAATAAATAAAGAAACGACAGACAAAACATACCGACAGCACAAAAGCATAACAGAAAAAAAATGGACCAACCAGCTCCAGCCCCCCCTGCGTACTTCAACCATTTGTCCTGCGAGGTGTCCCCTTCGCCATTTCCGTTGGGGCAGCTGAAGGTGTTTCCATCAAGAGTGTACTGTTCGGACAGCTCGAGGAACCAGGTGGAGGCCTTCTTCATGGACAAGGAAAGCCCTGCAAGGACAGGACGTGCACAAAAATTAAGTCTCACTCTTTCTCCGTCGATCCTTCTGCTTCTCTCCCTTTCACACATACTAGCTGGGGGCGGGATGAAGACGAGATCGAGGCAAGCATAGAGAGAGAGACAGAGAGTGAGAGAGAGAGAGAGGCATGTAGAAAGACAGGCTGACCCACAAGCAGACAGATCGACTCGACTCGACAGATAGGCGGGTGTGCACAAACAGTCAAACAAACAGAAAGGAAGACCGAACGATAGACTGATTCAGAAGAGATTAACCGACAGACAGGTAAAATTGCCGACGGTATCAGCAGAAAGGCTGACCAGACAGACAGGAAGAGATTCTGAAGGAAAATATTCAAAACGATCGATCAAGAGATCGGTAAGACAGAAAATACTGCATATCTTAATCTGATGCAATGAAGGACATTGTTTGAAAAGCAAAGACAGTTGAAGAAACGCACAAGCGAGGATCGACCAAGGCTGATCTCGACAGACCTGCATTCAATGCTTCCAAGTCATCTCTAATGTTGCCTTCATACCACTCAGTGAAGTTCTTGTTCTGGGCAGCGATGTTCGCAAGGGTGTCGACCTTGCTGGAGAGCATTATGGTCGCTTGTTGTGCCCCCTTGAGAATGTTCCCGATCTTCTGATGGACCTTCTGGTGGCTCTCAAACTTTGTCGTGCACTCAGCGGCAGCCTCCACACGCCTGCGACACCCATCGTCAAGGACGCTGGTCACAGTACGTAGTGACCAAGACGTGTTCTGCGTCTTGAACCAGATACAGAGCTTGTACTTGCACTCGTTCATTTTGGGGTCCGACTCTTCGTCTGTCATTTCGGGGTTCCACTTCCCTGCGTTCAGCTCTGAGCAGTCCGGATTGTTGTGGTTGTTCTTCCAGGCCCCCAGAGGCGTGGTGAGAAGCCAGCACGTGTTCACGCACCGCCTGTCCCCCTCAGCTTCAGGAACCCAAGTCGACTCTCGAAGGGACGTCTCGATGTCGGCATAGAGCTGTGTGATCTTGCTCGTCAATGTGCCCACAGTCGTCCGGAACGTCTGAATGGCCCTTCTTGCAGATATCTTGTCGTTCTCTTGGGAGAAATCGAGGTGGGCCCTCTCATACCAAAACTTATTCGTCTCATCAAAATTCGCCAGAAGGTCTAGAATCTGGTTCACGTTCACAAGCGCGCTATCAGTTCTGTAATTCGCAAGCTCCTCCTTCAGGACCTGAAGGAATCGTTTGTGTATTTATGCAGACATCTGGAATCATACATCGATCCTCCCGAAAAATCGCATCAATCATTCATCGTATCTCGACCTGTGAAGGAGCGGTCTAGCTCGGTCATGGACTCAACTGTTCTTCTGTGCGTCTGTCCGTCCACATCTATGTGGCTGTCTATCTGACTATCTGTAAGTCTGCCGGTCTGTCTATCTGTGTGAAGGAAAACGAAGAGGAAAAATATAATTCATGTAGTCTGCATGGATATCTGCATGTACCTGTCTCTGTCTTTATCTGCCGGTCCCTTTTTGTTGTCTGCTTGCGTATTTCTCTCTCGTTCTGTCTCTGCGTCTATCAATCAATTTGTCCGTCCGTCCGTCTCTCTGTCTGTCTGTCTTCCACCGCTCTCTGCCCTCAAATTGTTTACCTCCGATCATTTTTCAGAGCACCCATGTATGTATGTATATATGCATGTGTGTGTCCATACACATCTATCTATCGATAAACACATGCAACGACCCACCTCTCTGACTGCATCTTTGAAGTCCGTGATCGTGAGTCCGTTCTCCTTCTGCGAGGCCTTTGTCCCGGCACACGCAGAGACGATGGCTCCGAGAATCGAGAGCACCAGTCCGGCCGCCTGGGCCCCAGGAACAGCGGACATGACCCCCCCGATTGCAGTCAGAGAGGCCCCCGTGATCGTGGTGGGGTTTTTGGTCTTGATGGCATTGGACATGGCGGTGATGCTCAGAGGGAGGGTCTTCAAGGCGTTGTACGCCACCTGCACTCAATAGAGAATGAACAGATTTTTCTTCATTCATTACACTTCAGTGATGGTCAGAGGGACATTCTTCAGAGCATTGTATCTGACCTGCACTCACATGCAGATGTAGCAAAGAAAAGAAGAGAAAGCGCTTGTATTGATGTAAGGTCCATAGTAAGGAGAGTTAAGAACATGAACCACAGATCTCCCCAAGCATCTTGAATGACAAATTCTTTTGGGGGGCTTTGAAGCACGGTAAATGTAAAGGAGAGAAGAGATGTGTGGTGCAAATTTTATTCTTCTGCCTTTCTTTTCCCGCTCTTCCTACTGTGTCGTTTGTTTTTTTCTCTTCTGAACATTCCTTCCTTCCTTTTTTCCAGTACACTTATGCAAGCAGACAAGCATGCAGCTTGAAGAAGAAGGCGTGGAGAAGGACAGACAGAACTGTGTCGGGAGAACACAGAAGAAAGAAAGAGAGGGAGCGACAGCAACACAGGCAGAGGCGGGAGGGAGAGAAGGAGAAATAACAGAGGCCGAAACCTCAGTGGGTGGGGAGAGAGCGAATGGAATGAGGAAGAAGGGGGGCGGATGGTGAGGTCTATCCAGAATGAAGTCAGAAGAAGCGGTCGGGTGCGTAAAAAGGAGAGGAAAGGAAAGGCAGACACGGACAGCACTGTTCACACAGAAGCACAGAGAACTTCGTGTAGGCTTACGTACTCATACGGGAAGGAACACACAGACACGCGTACACACGGGCAGGGAGAGAAAATGAGTCGAGGCAGGGCGGAAGCCGGTCTCTGTCTCTTACAGAGAAAGCCACACACATAGCGGTAGAGGGAGCTAGAAGGTCGACCTACCTCATTTGTCCTTATCGAGACTTTGAGTTCCTCCAGGTTGCCGAGCTTCTTTCTAAACTCCCTATTGGCCTCCTTCACCTTCTTCAGCCGTTCTTCGTACAGATACCTGCACGCACCTCCCACGAGAAAAGAAACGAAAGGAGTAATAGCTGCACAGGGGGGGGTACGTGGGAGAGGAAGAACAACGGCAGGAGACATGCAGGAGAGGGCAAGGAAAATCTCTCCTGCATGTCGGCCGCCATTCAGAAAAACCATTAATTCTCTCCACACAGCAGTAGCAGGACTGATGACACAGCAGAAGACCACTCCAGAGGTAAGCAGGACTGGACCGCTCGCGCTTAATGACGCACAGGAAAGCCAATGAGCCTCTTCCCTTTGTGGTATCTCCCTCTGCCTCCCACAGGAAAGCCAATGAGCCTCTTCCCTTTGTGGTATCTCCCTCTGCCTCCCTGCCTTTATCCCTCACTTCTTCACTCACTTTGCATATTCGTCCTCTCCCAGCAGTTTGATCTAATCTTCGTAATCGTCTTCAAACTCCTTCAAAGCTTGTGACACACCGCTTGCAGCGGATTCAATTTCACCATCGTCCGCTATGACGGAGTCTGATCTGGGACGGTCCAAGGCTTCATATCTTCCTGAAGCGAGCTGGGAGACGGCTAACTGGTGAGCCTTCTCCCCGTTCTCTGCACTCAGTTGCCTCTCTTTCGAAGAAGTCAGGCGGACTCTGTGCCCTCTAGTAGGGTCAAATAGAAGGGAAAGAGCAAGAAATACACCAAACAGACGCCCTAACATCATACGTGGCAGGAAAAAACACGGATTCGTCAATCACAAGTTTGACGAAAAATCAGGTGTGCGGTCTTTCTGTTGCTTTCTCAGAGCAACTTTGCTGAGGGCTTAGTACTCAGGCAACAGACCACAGACAATTTCGTTGTGCGTGTGAAGCCAGACTACTAAGAACCTTGCACCTCGCGATCGCCGATCGGGAGCAGAGGCCGACCGTGAAGGAGGTCGATCGAGAATGAAGCATTCACTGTGAGAAAGATCATGGCGGCAATGATGGCCCCGGAGGGCGGAGCTGAAGGAGCCGTTTCGCACGGAGCTAGCTAGCAGCGGGAGCACTTAATCCGCGTGACCGGCTAAAAATGCTTGGGGATAGCAAATTTGGTTAAATTTAAAGTTAACAAGATCAAAAACTTTAGGGATCTTTTTGCGTAAGTTTTAATAGCTAGAACAGAGCTAGACGATTCCTCTATTCCAAGAATCGGACCGAGATTCATTCCGAGTCCTTAGAAGGGCTCCTATCAATCCTTCTATCATAGAAGGCGATGGATGACAGACAGACGCACTTGACTGACGACGTACATTCTTCCTGCCTAACAGAAATAGTTCTTCTAAGTTCTCCTTAGGTGTCAATTGACAGTTACAGTCTTCTTCAGTCTTGTCTTTTAGGTTAAAGTCTGTAAAAAGGAAATTCATCTTCAATCTATTTCAACTCATACTAAGTACGCATCTGCGATAATGTCACGAGCTAGTTATGACACTCAATAGGATAAGCTAGATAACGGCGGAAAGACCCTGTCCTAAACTGATTAACTCCAGAAGGTTTAGAAGGTTTCAAGATAGGGGTCTAGAATTGCTATCACAACACCCTATGAAGGGGTGTTGTCGGCTTTGCGTGTATATAGTGCCTCGGGGGGGGGGTGTCGGCCTCCGGCCGATGGCTATATATAACGCCCCTGCAGGGACGTAGCAGGTTGTAAGGGGCGGTAGGGGGGCATTAGGAGAGCGCTTTCTAGGGCGATGCACGAGCGTTCAAAAGCCGTTTCATTCAGACATGTATGCCGACAAGGACCTTCTTCCATCTTCTTCAACAACAGACAAAAATGAATGAATCATGTTTGATTTTGATCTAACAACCAGATTTTAATATATTAAAGGGCGTTAAAGGGTGTAGCATCGTAGGTTGATACATATATTCGTGAATTTAGCTCAATTTGTTGTCAATGAAGGATAATGAAAGGGTGTGGCCTATCTAAGACCTTATACATACAACACAGCACCCTATATTAGGGGTGTTGCCCCTAGGGCAAAACGCCTTTATATATAACGCCCTTAAGGTGTAACCTCTCAACACATCTCTATACACTACGCTACCCCCCCCCCCC
>JAHBMJ010001845.1:19267-45848 GCA_018398765.1 Chromera velia
CCCCCCATATCTAGACCCCTATGTTTCAAGTAAAGATCGTCAAGATACCTCAAGATTCTCCAGTCAATCTCATCCAATCTAATTCCCTCTAATCCAATCTCTCTCCAGAACAGTCGTTTTCATCCCCGTACTTAATTGACAGAGAATTAAACGTGACATGCAAACAGACTGAATTCATGAGACAGGACAAACTCAAGCTACAGAACAGCAGCTATAAGACAACATCTATATCCCAGAGTCAATCAATCTGCAAGGCTTTCGAACTCTAGTCACAGCGCACGAGGACCAAGAACCCAGCACTCAAACACCTACAGAAAGGCCCGCGTCGCATCGGTGCGTATGGAATGCCTGAGCCCATGCTGGCGTCGCTATTCGAACCCGAGTCGTCCTGGCGCTGCCAGGCAGTCTAGGATAATAAATAACTTGAATATCAAGGTATAGTTCATGTCTGCGACATAAACATATATAAACAATCAAAACATAGTCCACGTCTCCATCTATCTCCATCAAGTCGGTCCCTAGGTCGGTCCGCCCCCCCCGTGCCAGCAACTCCCACCATCAAGTGCAGTATCCTGTAGTATCAGGGAAGTCAGTTTTGAAAAAAAATTTCTGCAGCTATCAATTTTAAAATTAGTATCAAAGAATAAATATGTATGCATGTATACATGCATTTAATTATGTAAATCAGCAACTAGATTAGTAGGATCTAGAGTAGGATTACACTTGGACTTTAAGAGTTACCTAGATAGCACAGTAACTTTAGGGTCCATGACCCCCTAAAGTTACTATACTTTAGTAACTTTCACAGATGCCCTAAAGTTACCGTAACATAGTGAGGCGAGCCACGGGACCGGCCAATCCCGGGGTGAGCCGAACTAACGCGCACCACCGCCGCACGGAACGCCCGCAGCTCAGAGACCAACACACGCACGCAAGCTCATGGAGGCGCCGCCATGCCAGTCTGTATTAGAAGAGAATTAAATAAAATAGAAATAAAGTGGAATTAATTCAGTCAGCTGCGTATAGCCTGGATTGAGTAAACAACAGTTGCTTGCAAAGCTTCTAGAAGCAGCTTGGAAGTGAACCTTGAACTGACAGACTTTCCATAGTAGAGATCTAACCTAACTAAGTGCGCTTACTTAGGAAAAGAGGAGTTACCTCCTTACGTGGTAGCACAGAGCCTAGTTGATCTCTCCAGGACCTCTGTTGCTCAGTCCAATACTATAACAGTCATCTTCTTTCTTGGCAAGTAAATTCTTTTCTTCTCCCAAGACTCTCTCTCGATGGAGCAGGTTCTGCAGCAATTGCTGGAGGGGCAGCAATTCATGCAGCAGCAGATGATCCAGGTGTAGCAGACGCAACAATTTCAGCAATAACAGATGGACACTCTGGGAGCACAGCAGCAACAAACAGCCACTGACGGGGGCCCAATCCATCAACAGCAGCAGCAGACACCAGAACAGCAGCAGTAGCAGCAGATGAATCAACAGCCGACTTCTCCACCTCCCCAGCGGTCGAACTTTAAGGCGAAAGAGCCGCCGGTGTTTCATGGGGACTGGAAGTTGCTCGAAGGTTAGGTTGCGGATATGAGGGAATACATACAGCTTTCCGATATTTAGGTGTCGAAGCAGTTGGGGTCGGTACATCAATACTTCTCCCGATTCCTCAAGCAATGGTATGATAAGACGCAGAGGTCCGCCTCCCCTTTTGTTAACGTAGAAGATCTCTTCACCCGTCTGTCCGAGCGTTTCCCCGATCCCAACAAACAGACAGACTTGAGAGGGGAAGTCTGGAACGTCCGTTGTCAGGGCAATGAGGGGGTTCAAAAGTACTCTGTCCGATTCAACGATATTGCAGAAAGAATCGTTGATATGAGTGAGATCGATTTGATGTACGACTACATTCGGGGCCTTCCGGATGAGGTGAGGAAGGAAGTGAAGAGGAGGAAGCCTGACAGTCTCGATGCTGCGATGAAGGATGCAGAGGAGGCCGAGCAGCTGTTGAGTGGGGGGAGAAAGAAAGACTATGAGGGCCAGGGTAGAGACGGGCGAAGTGATTCGCACCCGCCTTTACGACCTCAGTCCCAATCGAACGATGGGCCCGTCCCGATGGATCTTAACCGAATCTCCCGAATTTATTCCCTTTCCCAAGATGAGATCAAGAGGCACATTCAGGAGAATAGGTGCTTCAATTGTCATACGGTGGGACACTCTGCACGCCAGTGTAGGAACCGCAAGCAGCAACAGCAACAACAGGGTCCTAGGGGTCACGGGGGTCAGAAAAATCTCTACGGAGGTCAAGAACGCATACACAACCTGCAGAGTGGGGTGCAGCAGCACTACGGTGGTTCGGTGCAGGGGCAGTGGGGGAATCCAGTCATCCCATAAGGACTTACGCCTCCCCCTGGACTGTGTCTACCACCGCAGTTCCAGGGGAACCCTCCCCAGTGGTCACAGCGCCAGCAGCAGAATGCACCCCCGAGAGGGATGTACTCCACGACTGGAGGCAGGACAGGCAGGAGGGGGAAATTGATCACCTTCCATGGCACAGCGAATGGCATCCTGATCTGTGCCCTTTAGGATCCAGGGGCGGACTCCATTTATGTAAGCAAGAGAGTCGTTGAGGCTGGGGAGTTCCGTTTGTCCGCCTTGGAGCCCTCCATGTGCAAAGGGGGCATCCGTCTTGATAGTGCGCAGGCTCCCTCGACTACTGTTCAATGGGAAGCGCCTGACATCGATCTAAGAATTTAGGACTTCGCAGCCCCCCTGACCATGACTGTACTCGATCTGGACGAGGATTATGATGTGGTCCTGGGGATGCCCTTCTGTAAGACCTTCAAACCCCTTCCCGATTTCGAAGCGAAGTCTCTCTTCATGGCTGTAGATCGTTCTCCCTCCGGGTCGCAGTTCACACTGTATGACTCGGAAATCTACCATATTCCGGGGGCCGAGCCTGAGCCCCTGACCCGCAGAGAGATCCATAGGCTTTCCAAGAAGGAATCTACCATCTTTGGGTGCTACCGTCTTAAGGTCCGCCCTCTTCCCTCCGTTTCCTCCCCCCTGGAGGTCAACCGAATCCAAGGAGCCACGACACAGAAGCCCCCGCCTCTCTCGTCTTTCCCGCCTGATCACCCGGTCAATTCAGATGATTACACAGATTTCCACAGGGAAGTGCAGAGGGAGGGAATGAGGCTGGGGATAAAAAAGGTTCTGGAAAAGCATTTCAGCATCTTTCCAAATGAGATTCCCACCCTCCCGCCCAAGAGGGAAGTCGAGTGTCACATCAAACTCGAGCCAGGTCACCGCCCCCCTACTCGAGCTCCGTATAGGCTCACCTACAGGCAGCTCGATGAGCTCCGAAAACAGTTGGAGTCATACTTGGCCAAGGGTCAGATCCACCCTTCCAACTCTCCGTTTGCTGCCCCTGTCATTTTTATCACGAAGGCTGACGGCACTCAGCGTATGTGTATTGATTACACGCAGCTGAATAAGATCTGTGTGAGGGACAGATATCCCCTGCCGCATCTGGATGACTTGATTTCCTGCCTACACGGGGCCAAGTACTTCTCGTCTCTCGACTTGAGACAGTACTTCCATCAGATCCGGGTGGCTGAGGGCGACGAGGAGAAGACTACTTTCGTAACAAGGTACGGCACGTTTGAGTGGCTGGTCATGTCGTTTGGTTACTGCAATGCGCCCGGTATCAGCATGCATATGATCAATAAGACATTGCGCCCTTTGTTAGACAGGTGTATAATTGTTTTTATTGATGATCTCTTGATTTTCAGCCACACTCCTGAGGAACACGAGAAAGACGTAGAGGCCGTCCTCCAGCTCCTTGCCGACGAGTTTCTCTATGTCAAACTGTCAAAGTATGATTGGTTCCGGACGGAAGCCAAGTTCCTGGGGCTGGTCATCAGTGAGGGTGGATTCAGGCCTGCGCCTGAGAAGGTGCAGGGACTCCAAGACTTCCCCAAGCCGACCGACCGCACTTCACTGCGTCAGTTTTTGGGGTTAGGGAATTGGTTTCGAAAGTTTGTTAGAGGGTACAGCCAGGTTGCTTCTCCCCTTCTCTCTCTTCTCCGCACCTCAATCCCCTTTGTGTGGAAGCCTGTGCATGATCAGGCATTCGTTGCTCTAAAGAAAGCTGTCCTTAAGCTTGCCACCCTTGCATTGCCTGACCCCAGTCAGCCTGTCTGCATTGCACACGACGCCTCACAGTCGCATCAAGCCATCGGGGCAGTTGCCATTCAGCGCTGTCAGAAGACAGGGGTATACCGTCCGCTTGCCTTCGGCTCCCGCCGCCTGACCCCCACCGAGGCACACTACCCAGTGCGGGAGTTAGAACTGTTGGCGATTGTCCATTTTGCGACAGTTTGGCATCATTTCCTAACGCCCGGGTCGGAGTTTTGGACAGATCACAAGAGTTTGGAGAATTTGAGGAAGTCGTTCGAGCACTGCAGTCTGCGTGTGAGATGGTGGATTGAGTTTCTGGAGGAAGTGGCGGTTCCAATCAAATATATTCTGGGGAGGGCGAACATCGTTACCGACGCACTTTCCCGCAATCCGCCCCCTTTGGTCCAGTCCTCCCCTTCTGCCCCTTTGCCATCTGTCAGAGTGAGGCAACCCACCCTGCCGACGGTTAGTCAGGCCAACGGTCCTGACGACGATGAGGTCCCAGGGCTTGAACCTGAGTATGAGGATGAGGGGGCAGTTGTTGGCGAGACCCGTTCTTTGGGGGGGGGGCACGGGGGCACTGAGCAGCGTCAGTGCCAGACAACCTTGAAGGTTGAGGGAGATGTTAAGCTGCAGAGGCGCTGCAGAGAGGCGTATGCAAACGATCCCTGGTTTGCCCCGGTGCATGCTCACCTGAAGAATTCCCCAAACAAACTCTCCTCCCCTCATCTGGTGCCCCGTTTGAAAGGTCTCTCTCTGAGAGATGGTCTGTTGTTCCGGGGGGACCGCCTTTGTATCCCTCACTCACAACGCACGGCTCTTATTCGGGAGAGCCACTCATCTCCAGAGAGTGCACACTTCGGGGTCGGGAAAACCTACAGTCGAATGGCAGAAAGATATTTCTGGTCTCAGATGTGGAGAGATGTACGCAGATTTGTTCGTGCTTGTGATCCCTGCCAGAGAAGCAAAGCTCCCAGCCAAGCGCCTCCCGGTCTCCTCCGACCGCTCCCTGTTCCCAACCACCCATGGGAAGTCAGCCAAATTGACTTCCTCGTTGGACTGCCCGCCTCCGGGGATAAACAGTTTGACTGTCTTATGGTTATCACTGACTCTCTGTCAAAAGGGGTATGCCTGATCCGGACCCACACAACAGCAACAGCAGAGCAGGCAGGCCGGCTATATTATGAAAACATCACAGTAAAGAAGGGGTGGCAGCGTACGATCCTCAGTGATAAAGACCCCCATTTTCTGTCTCGATTCTGGCAGACCCTACACACCCTCTTGGGCACGCACGTGTCGTTCTCCATGATGGCATACCATGACACACCAGGGTCAGCAGAACGCATGAATCGAACAATCGAGGAGGCCCTCCGTTGCCTCGTTGAGACCCAGCATCACCGATGGGCGGAATTCATCCCGTCCCTTGAGTTTGCATACAACACATCTGTCCATGTCGGGACAGGTCGCTCTCCCTTTCAGCTCAAACACGGAAGAGAACCCCTCACGCTCCCTGCTCTTTCTCTTTCTCCTTCTGTCCAGCCTTCCCCTGAGGCCTCTGACTTTTTGAAGGAACACAGAGAAGCCATTGAGTCCGCCCACGCCTCTCTCGAAGCAGCCCAGTCCAGTCAAATCTGAAATGCTAACAGGCGACGCCGCTCAACCGACGACATCAAAGTGGGGGACTATGTGCTTGTTTATCGCTCCTGGTGGGCAACTGCTGCAAAGCCCGATGTTCCTCTGTACAGCCGCAAGCTCGACAGCCTGTGGTTCGGTCCCTTCGAAGTGACCCAGTTCGATCAGTCCCGAGACAATTTCGAAGTCGCCCTGCCAGCGGGAAGCCGCAAAGACCCCCATGTGCACACGTTGCTG
Organism: Chromera velia; assembly: GCA_018398765.1. Lineage (NCBI taxonomy): Eukaryota > Chromeraceae > Chromera > Chromera velia. The sequence continues at coordinate 25,312 of JAHBMJ010001845.1, forward strand.
TGCAAGCTGTACTACCACGAAGGACGGGGCCGTCCGGCCGTCCGACTGCCCTCCTGGGCCGACGAAGAGTATGAAGTCGAAAAGGTCCTCGGTGTTTGGGGAAGAGGCAAAGGAACCCAATACCGCGTGCAATGGGTGGGGTTCCCTGAGAGTGAAGCGTCTTGGGAGCCAGTCTCCCACCTCTGAAATGCGAAAGAGAAAATCGAAGAATTCAAGCGACGATCAAAGTGAATAGACAGGTAAACTATAGCTAGTGGGAAAGCTATGCTATCATAATGAAACTATAGTGTTTACACAGTGGCACTGTACCACCGTATTTTTAAAACTAGAGTGATACTGTTTTAAAATGTTTTCTCTGCTTCAGACATGCAGTAAAATGATTTAAAGCTGCTATCAGTTCAAGATTTAGCCAGAGATTTAGTTAAAATATTTTTAACACTTTACGAGGCTATAGTAACTACTAATACCGTCACTTTACCTAGCACTTTACGAAGGCCGCCTGGGAGGCGAAGACGGAGGTGATATAGAAGTTTTTGTTCGTCTGTCATAATCTCTGTTTTAAATCACTACATCAATGATGATGAGGTGACTTAACCCGCCAGCTATCGTGTCCCAATGGCAAAGGGCAGTCTGTGAGTATTCATGTCATATTGTAAGCTAGGAGCACGCTATAGCGAATGCTCACCTAAAGCGGCCGAACTTTAGGCCTACTAACTAGCAAAACACTACTCCCCAGGATCGAATCCGATCGATCAGTCCAGTCCTATACATGCAGCAATGAGGGCACTGGCCTTTCGGGCATCCCTCTGAAGAAGAAGTGAGAAGTACCGCCTTACCCGCTCCTCGGCCTGCCCTACCCCCCTACCCCCTCGGGCTTCCTGAGGGTGCTTATAATATCTTGTACGCTGTTTTGTGGTCATTATCAGTCACTATAAGCTTAAACTCGGTATACACTTTCACCTGCAGACTCAGTGCAGAGAAAGAGATGGGGAGACACTGTCAGGAGGTATAACCGTTCTTAACTTTGCGGGGACGTGCGGGAATGGCCCCGAAAAGTCTTTAAACATCATCATAATAGCCTAGAAAATAGTAAAATTACGGTAACTTACGTAACTCTAGTAATGCGACTTTTTCGCAAAAGTTCTTTAGTAACTCTTAAGGTCCAAGTGTAAGTAGGATTAAGATGCATTTTTATATGCAGCATGTTGACGTCAAACTTGACGATTCACATATGGTGCCCAGCCATACCAGTGCGTGCAATTCATTCATGCATGCATAATCAATGATTAATCATTCGCAAAATTACTGAATAGGAACTTTTGAAAACCACTGGTTCACACAGACATTCGATGCGTGACAGGACGTTGTCACAGTGTCACTCAGAGTGCGAGCACAATTACACCTTTCAGATCAGACTGGAGACAGCACATCGATGATGCGCTCCTCACGCTGTACGCATTCAGTTTGTACACTTCAGGCATGCAGGGAAGGGACGAACGCATACGCTTCTGAACTCCTCCCCGCCCCCCATCCATTTTCATTGCCTATCTGCAGAAGGAAGCAGGCGGACCCTTGCACGTGCCCCAAGAGCGAACAAAATAAGGGCCGGCCCCGCCGATCCTTCGAACCTGACGGACGCCTTCTCCTTCCCCCTCCCTCGTTTTACACATGCAAACGCGCCTTCTTGTTCACTATGCACTGCAGTCCTCTACGCTGTGCTTAGCAGTTCACGCATTGCTGGGATGGCGGCTGAATGGGTTGGGTGTTCAAGGTGACGGTCTCCGGGTAGTACCTGAAGCGAAGCACATTAACAATACATAGGTGCTTACGTACACCCACAGAGAGGGGAGGAAAAGTGAACAGCTCTCCAGCTCACTGCTCCTCAGCAGTGAAGGGCACAACAAAGAAGTCAAAAGCGAGGGCAGCCGGAGTCGAAGAGAAGAGCGGGTGTCTTCGCCTGTCTCCCTCTGTGTGTGCACATGCTTGTGTGTGTGTGTGTGTGTGTGTGTGTGTGTGTGTGTCTTCGCTGGCTGGCACTTTGCCTGTCGTTTCATCGAGATTCGGTTTTTCTGTCTTCCTCTTCGTCTTCGTGCCCAAACTCTTTGCAGGCTGTATGTGCGTCTGTGCACGCAGAAGTGTACCATAAATAATGAAGAACAGCCGACTGACGCTTCCTCCTCTGTGTGCTGCATCTTCAACGCTCGTCGCGCAATTTCCTGTTGGATACAGAAAAAGGAGGAGTAGTGGGTTAAAAAGGACAGATAAAAGCGCAGGTCATCCAATGCAGACAGGGAGTCGGAGGTTTGTGCACTCAAATCGAGACGAAAGTCGTAAATACAAACAGGGCGGCAGAACAGAGGACACCAGACCCTCGGCAGAAGGAGAAAAGGCGAAGAGAACGGGCGACACAGGAAAAGAGCACTAGTCTGGGATGGTGCGGGAACTTCAGAAACGGCAGAGCAGCCACAAAGTGACGAAAACACAAGGAGCATACGCGCCCATCTCTTTCTCTCACACACGCACCGCACACAGAGAAACTGACGCGCCAGACGGAAACATTGGCAAGCAGGCACCCATGAGAAAGACAGCTTACGGACGGACGAACGGACAATGAACGCTTCCTCCACGCTATCCGCGGTCTTTGCACTGCAGAGAGGGGAGGAGCAAAGGATTGAATTTTGCTTGACCGGGCCCTGAAATCAAATTTGCATTCAGTCAGCCGATCCATCTATCTCAAGGTCCTCTGGGCAGTTCAGAGGAGAAAGAAAGTGTATCAAGGTCACAGACTCTACAATCAACTTTATTAGTCTATTTCTACCTGGCTCGCACTTGATCATTTTCTGTGAATCCATCCGTCTTTTGGATCTTCTCCCTGTAGGTTTGTGGCGTGTGTGCTTTTGTCTCAAGTCTTCGTTCGTTTGATGAAGGATATTCATTTGCAATCAAGCGTCATTAAGATTTTTCGATGCTCAATTTGTCGTTCTGATAATGAACTGATTACCGGGCTTTCCTTCTCGTCTCCGTTTTGTGTGGTTGGTGCCCACCTTACCTTTCTTCAAAGTGCTGTGCAAGAATAACGACAAAAGTGAAGTGCGACAACTCCTACCTCTGCAGAACAAATCCCATCGATACCCACCTTGTTTCAAAGTACGGAATGTCGTTCTTCGACTTGCACCACGCCTGTGCTTTACTCGTCTGCACCCGCCTGTTCTGCTGCTGCGTGGCCATGTCCAGTTTGTTTCCAAAAACCACAAAAGGAAAGGCATCAGGATCTCTGGGTCCTGCCTGTACGAGGAATTCATCCCTCCAGGAGATCAAACTCTCAAACGACTTTGCGTTCGTCAAGTCAAACACCAGCGCACACGCATCTGCACCACGATAGAAGGCCACCCCCAGGGACTGGAACCTCTCCTGCCCGGCTGTATCCCAAATCTGCAAACAGGAGAAGAGAGGAAGTTCGAAAGGGACAAGAAAGAGAAAGAAAGACTGGGAAAGGGAGTCGAGCCAGCGAGAGACGGACCTCGTGAGAGACGGCAAGGACACACGTACCTGCATCGTCACTGCCTTGTCGTCGATCACGACCTCTTTCGTCAGGAAGTCAGCTCCGACTGCAGATAAAATGAGACAGCCATGCACATGAGGCATTGAGGTAAGTTGGGGGAAGAGAAAAAAGGAAGGGTGCCGTGGTTCGACTTACTCGTGGCTCTGTATTGATTTGTGAAGCGCTTGTTCACGTACTGGTTCATCAGAGATGTTTTCCCGACCCTGCACGAAGAACAAATGAAACAGCATAGACACACACGGCATACGGTATCATCCCGTGCATGCACATGAATCGATAGTCACCTCACGTACTCACCCGCTGTCACCAAGAATGATCACCTTCAACAGAACGCGCTTGTTCCGAGAAGACATTTTGTTGAAGTTGTTTCCGTGCGCTCAGTCTCAAGAATAAAAAAGGAAAATCGATACCAAAACCAAAAACAATCAACACTCTTCGACCCGATTGTACCACACCAGGTTGCAGTCGTCTATGTGAGGAACGACAGCTCACGGGAGAAGCACGTATAATATATTCTTTGCCCATGTTTGCCCCTCTGCAATCTCTCTTTGTTGTGGCGATCATGGCGATCAGACTGTCGTGTCAAGCGTCCAGCTCTCACTAAGAGGGCCCATACAGTCAGAGGGCCCCGGCAATTAAGCTTGAGTGGGCGGCACCTTGAAATGCCCCGGCACGATTCTCCTGCATGCACATCCGATACATTCAAGTGCATGCAGATTTTTTTCCCCTTAATTTAATTTTGAATTTAAAAAAAATAATTATATATATATATATATATATATATATATAATTATCGACCTCAATACACACATGCAGATGCAGCTGCCAGCATACACTTGTGTTCGTCAATGGGCCTCCTACGACTGCTTCTCCTGCTGTCATGAGATGGGGAACTTGAACTTGGCGGCCTTTCCAAGGACTACCTTCCATGAAGCAGCATATCTAGCAATTGCATTTGTCGTCCTGTTTGTTTTCTGCATGCAGAAAGGGACGGGAAGAACCTAATGGATCTACACTTATACTGATCTGCTTTGCCATCAGCGAGGTCCAAGCCACGTGTGTTTGATTTACCAACGGCACTTTCTCTTTTATCGATTTAGCTCAATAGATCCGTAAGCAGTTCAAAAGTGACTTGGTCACTCCCGCTGGTCTGATCGATCGATGAGTGGGCGCACAGAAGATGCAGGCTTCTGGGGCATGGGGGCGCCTGCCTACTCCAGTAGCAGCTCCCAGGTGCCACCTCTTGACTTTTCCGGAATCCGAGGAGGCGAAGAAAGGCGAAAATCTCGACAATCCTCGTTACAGCACCAAATGCAGCAGGCCGGGCAAGCCCAACCGCAGCCTGTGCATTGGTTTTCCGCAGGGCCGCCAGGTATCCATTCACAGGAAAACGAAGTCAACAAGAGCGTGAGGATCTTTCAGGACCCTCACAATGCAGCCCGAGCTCCAAAGAGTAGGGCTGGGGCCTCTGACGATGGGGGGTCCCGAAAGTCTGCATTGACACGACCAGCGTCTGCAGTCGTGAGTGAGTATGATCATCAGAGGCATTCGAGTGGTCCTGCGAATGAATTGGGGCGGTCCAACTCCCCCCAAGACATGCAGAGGGGCAATGCGACGGGTCGAACGTCCAACTCTCTGTATGACCTTCCGGATGACTCCCCGCAGGAGAGGGCAAGGGGAGGAGGACGGGCAGGCAGCGGAACCTTCCAGGCGTCGGCTGCTGCGGGAATGTTGAGGAGCGAAGTCAGTACAGAGCACAGTGTCAAACTCATTCCTCAATTTTTGAATCACTGCGCAATGCCGGTGTGCGAAAGGCCTTTTTTATTCTTTTGACGGAATTGTGGACGCTGAAAGTGACCGCCAAACAAGCTAGGGCACTTGAACTCGAAATGATTCCTCGAGGGATCGTCTCCATGATTCTCAGAGGAAGCGCTGTGATTGTTCGACTGAACATGCACGGACACAGAGAAGGAGATGGGTGAACAGATACATAAATGCATCGATAGAAAGAAAGGAAGAAAAAGGGAGAGAGAGGGAGCAGCGGCAACTTCACAGACCGGCATAGTCGTCCACACACTTGGAGGGGAACACTCAGATATGGAGAGAGTAAGGTAAAGAAGCACAGAAGAGAAGAAAGACGTCAGTTGTTTGCAGCACAGCAAGTGGATCAGCCTGTGCGTGTTCGTGCAGAACCGGATGGGCTGTCTGTGTCATTTTTCCTTTCTCTGCTCCCTTCTGTGTTTGCAGAGCCCTCCAATATTCAAGGCCGAGGGTTCAGAGGCAGGAAGTAGAAGGTCTCGTGGTCCCTCTCGAAGAAGCAGAAGCAACTCCAGACAGTCCTCCAACGGGTTTCCTGAGGACAGACACCCGTCTACTATCGCCATGACTCACCAGACCGAAATAGAGGCATCGTCGCGGGATGCGAATTGTGCGATGCAGTTAGAGAGCAGACACGGGCAGCCCCCCGATTCGTCTGCAGATCGAGATTCCATGATGCCCTTAGCGCCTCCCACACAGGCACACACACGTGCAGAGACGCATGCACAGCCTGAGACAGGGCACCCACAGCAACACCCTCCGGGAGGTGGAACCTTTGGAGAGCGAAAACCTCCCATTCCTTCCTATGGCGCATCAGCAGTCTTTGGAGGGTCTAGACGGCCCAGCCAGTCGTCAGTTCCTGGACATCAACAGCAGGCCGCTGGGGGTGCGTCAGGGGCGACTTTTGGAGGACCGTTGGGCGGACAACAGGGGCGACCTTTCAACCACTGGGGCCCAGTCTCAGCACAGGACCCCATACCCGAGCCCTTCTCTACGGCTCCCCCCCCCTTCACGGGAATGAAACCGATCAGCCAGCAGGAGGCACCCACACCTGCACCATTTCCCACGATTGTAAGTCAACTTTGAAGTGATTGTTTTAACGTATCGTTTTCCGCACATTCGATGAGTCCACAATTGCAAGTGACTTGAGCGTTTGCTTCCCTGAAGTGTTTGCATTGCGACCATCTTCTAGATCCCACTGCTGTTTCCATTATTCGCCTAGAGAGTTGTGCTTTCACTTTTTAGCGTGCAGTGTGTATGTATGTATGTGTAAGTGCATACGTCATATTTCAATGCCTGTCTGTCCATGCAGTACGCGTTCCCATCGGGAGACCACCGACAAGCCCCTCAGGCCAACCAGATGTATGGGGGGCAGGTGGAGGGGGGGAGATCCCGCAGTGCTTCGCAACCTTCCGTAGGGGCAATGTACTACCCGCCTCAGCCGCAGGGTCCTTCCCACGCTCAACACGTGTATGCCCAATCTCAAATGCCTCCACAGGGACCGCCTTTTTCCGTTCATGGAGACAAGGCGGAAAAGGAGGCGATGGAGAGACGGCTGAGAGAGGAAAGAGAGGAAAAGGAAATGCAAGCACAGAGAGAAAAGGAAAAAGAGAGAGAAAGGGAAAGACAACGGGAGAAAGAGGAAGAGAGAGAGGAAAGAAGAGCAAGGGAACGAGAGAGAGAAAAGCAGATGGAACAACAAAGGAGAGCTTCTGCAGTTCAGGAAAGTGAGGCTCTCACCCGTGCAGTACAAAATGAAATACAGAGATGCCTTCAACCGGTACTCCAAGCACAGCAGCAACAGCTTCTTTTATTTCAACAACAACAAGAACAAGTTCAAGCATTTCAGTCTCAAATACAAATGAGAGATCAAAGAGAAAGAGAAGCGGAAGAAAGAGCAGCCAGAGAAAGAGGTAGAGAAAGTGAACGACCTTCTCAGGAAGTTCAAAGACACGCACAAATGCTTTCTGGGGACAAAACAAAGTCCCGTTCTTCTGCTTCTCAAACATCATCCTCAACTATTCGGAAAGAGAAGGGCCTCAGTCGGAATTCGTCAGAAAAAGGAAGAGAAAGAGAAGCAGGAGACACAAAAACAAACAGTCCACTTCCCCCTACACCCCAAACCCAGACCGCGTCCCAACAGTCCCCTACCGCTCTCCCCCTCATGGACGCATCTAACAACCGGGTCGGGTTTCTCGTCTGGGGAGAAAATGGGGTCCGACTTCAACTAGACGACCCCAGTGCAGCCCCACAGCTTGCCGGTGGAAGTTGCGACAAGGCGACGAGCACAAGGGGAAAGTTGGTGTCAGGGCACACGACTCGCAGGCCTCAAGTCAGTTTGTTCAGACTGAGAACACCTGCACGAATGCATGTCTCTTCACCAGAATTGTTAGTATACATGCATGCATATGTATGCACCAACATGAATTCATCAGTGCTTGTGCAGAGTGTTCTGCCTATGTGTACCTGAAGAGTTTTCTGTCCATGTGTACCAGGAGAAAGATTCAAGTCCAGTGCGTCAGTAGGATCAGGTTTCTTTTCTGTCAGAACTGAAGGGCGCACGACTTTGGGTGGGGATTATCTTATCAGGGTTAGATTGAAAAAGTCCACGGGCTGACCACTCTTGTGGCTGGAATTTCCTTCACGCACACAGACAACAGGATACCTGTGGATATACGTCTAATCATGCGCTCGTAAGTGCGTTGTGCGCATTTCTGTCCGTTGCTTGCGCTCATTTATTTCCTTGCTGCAGGCTGGAGTCGTTTCTTCCCAGGGGTCTCCTGAACAGCCCCCGGTCTCTTTTGACACCCCTGACGTCTCACAACAATTGAAAGACCTCCTGGTTCGTGCTGGTATGGACGCCCGGGGTGGTCCTATCGTGATTACCGTGCCAAAAGGGGAGGCGGAGGGTGCTGTTATCCTTCAAAATGCAGCAGGATCCATTCTTCTCAAAGGAGGGGGGTCACCCCATGTAGCCGCACTGCCTCCTCCCATGCAGGTTCCCCGTTCAAGTCCGCAAAAAGATCCTTTAATGAAGATGTCTCCTTCGGAATCGTCCCCCCCTCCCTACACACCTGCACGTACTCGCGGCGGCAGGGGTGACACAGAAACCTGCCGAAGCTGTGCACCCCCTCCTGCGATGTCTTGTGCCAGGTCAAGGCAACCAGGAGACCCCAGTTCTCCCTCACCTGCAGTCTCAGGCAGACACCTAAACACAGAGGCAGCTGCGAGAGGGAGGCTGCCAGTGGGACTCCAGGGAATGGCTCCCGACTGTCCTCCTCCAGCTTCCCCAAGCCCTGTGGCAGGATGCGCTCCTTATCTGTCGCCAGGGTCTCCTCCCCTTGCCTCCAAAAGAGGCTGCCTTGAGGTCCGTCCGTGTTACATGATGATAGATTCGTATTTGCTACATGGACGTTTTTTTGGATGTTTTGTAACTCAGGGTCTCTTCTTAAGTTTTCTTCGTTTCCCAAAAAAGGTGGCCGGAGAGTTTTCTTCTTTGTCTTCAGACTGCTTTTAGAGCAGACTCGCATTCTCAGAAAGAAGATACCAGCATGAAGGCTCATTCGATGTGCATGTTCTTTCTGTGTGCAGCCTCTCCAACATCATGGAAGACTTGTGGATGCAAGCAAAGGGGGTTGCGTGCCTCTGGTGCAGCCCCTCTCCCCCTCGTCGAAAGATCGACTGAGACTGACGCTGCCTCCCCACCACCCTCTGGCCGGAAATCCCTGTCTGGCTGCATGTGAGCCTCCCCCATGTGGCGCGGGTGTGTGTGGAGCAGCAGTGGGTGTTGGAGGAGCATGTGGCGCCTCTCCCTGCGGCCCGCTTCGGTGTGGAAGCGCTGCGGACATTCATTTTGACCCTCACTTCCCTGTCCCCCTTCCCCTCTCATGGAGAGAGGCTGAGGAGGGCAGCTTGTCCTCTTGTTTTAAAAGTCAAAGCTTTCACGACCTCCATGCCGGACTCTATAGGTGGGATTGTGGTCCCGGAAAGGCCGTGAAAGATACTGTGAAGAAAAGTCCGATGAAGAAATTGGATGAATTAATGGCAGTTCTCTATCCAAATGGAAAGAGACGGGAGGACCAGGTCCATACAGACGATGGGAAGTCGATCGTCTCTGCAGATCCGTACAGACTTGTGGATCATCTCCCTACAGTATCTGCCTCTGTTAGAGAGAGAGGGGTGAGTGAGAGAGAAGGACGGGGGAGAGATTACAAATACCATCGGGAAGAGAAGAAAGATAGAGGTGAGCGAACGCAGCATCGCCGATCGTCCGCTGATCATCACCGTAGAACATCAGTGGACCACCATAGGTCGAGAGAGAGTGACAGCAGAAGCAGACACAACAGAGGCGACAGAACAGATCGACGAGGCAGTGGCTCTGAGGCTGCTGCCTCTCGTCACCATCGTCGGTCGTCTACAAGTCACGCACATCAATCTGCCTCCCCATCCCCTGCTCCTTCCGATCGAGAAAGGAGGGGTTCCGTTCGACCGTCGTCCGGGGGGGGAGAAAGGAGAGGCTCTGTGCGGCCTTCTTCCGGCGGAGGGGAAAGAAGGGGCTCTGTCCGTCCCTCTTCAGGTGCGGGGGAAAGAAGAGGCTCTGTACGGCCCTCTGCCTCAGAAGGGAGGTCCCGACGTCGTTCCGTTGCTCCGGGGGGCGCTGAGTCAGATGCTTCTGGGAGTGTTGTGCCGAAAATCAATGTGGTCTCCTCTGAGCCTAGAGTCAGACCTCACAGCATTCCGAATCACCTCCGCAGAGGATCCCATGTTCCGGGGGATGTTCCTCCTCCCTCAGGTCGAAGCTCTAATCATGACTCCTCCGTGATTCAACTGAACCAGGCAGTAGACAAGGAACACCAGTCGACTGCATATTTCGGTCGACGGTCGTCTACTGCCGCCCCTGCCGAGGAGGGGGGACGAAATCGTCGTTCGTCTCTCTCTGGGGGGGGGAGACGGGGGTCAGTTAGACCGGACAGCGGGGGGGGTTCTGATCGGAGGGGTTCAGTGAGACCCGATGAATCACGAGAACGAAGAGGGTCTGTCCGACCGGGAAGTTCGGACAGGAGGGGAAGTGTGCGGCCTGAGGGGGGGGGGCGCCGTTCTTCAACAGCCACCGTTGGAGGTGATGACAAACATAAATTTGGGGGAGGTCGGAGGTCGTCAGTGAGACCTGGTGACGATTCAGATAGAGAGAAAGAACGAAACCGTCGGGGGTCCGTTCGACCCCCTCCGAGTGCGAGTGGGTATGAGGCAGAGGCAAGTCAGAGTGAGAGGAGGGGATCAGTCTGTCCTGATTCTCAGAGAAGGTCCTCTGTGAGACCCGATTCGGGGGGTCGAAGAGGGTCGGTAATGCCTGATGGGTCAGATAGGGAAAAAAGCCGAGAACGGAGGTCTTCTGTCCGCCCCGAGGGGGGAGACGGGGGGCGTCGCGGGTCTGTGAGACCAGAAAGTGGGAGACGGGGGTCAACGATGCCCCCAGGCGCCGACAGCGAACGTCGAGGTTCAGTGAGACCTGAGAGCGGAAGAAGGGGCTCGACTATGCCGACAGCCAGCGGTAGCGAGCGCAGAGGTTCTGTCAGGCCGGAAAGCGGTCGTCGTTCGTCTGTGAGGCCCGAGAGTGGCGGGCGCCGAGGTTCGACAATGCCCGAGGGGGGGGAACGGAGAGGGTCGGTCCGACCTGAAAGCGGCCGTAGAGGTTCCACTCGGCCTGAGAGTGGGGGGAGACGGGGTTCCACTCTGCCCAGTATTGTTCCCCAAACTCGTCGGGGGAGTAATGCAAAGGATGCAGGAGGGGGGAGTGACAGAGAGAGACGAGGGTCTAGAAGAGGATCTCAGACTGAGGTTCCGGTGTTTCAAATCCCTCTCGAACTCCTTCAGGCAGAGCATGTGAAACCGCGAAATTCAGTATCTGGTACACCGAATAACAATCCTTCGGGGGGTGAGAAAGAGAAAGGCGGAGGAGACTCGAGTATTCTCTTATTGAACGTTGAAGCCACTGAAGCTCACGCGGGTGTGTTTGAGAGCTTGAAGGAGCAACAACAGCATACAAAGAAGGTACCGATGAGACTGGTGAAAGAGCTGTCCCTCAAGAGACTTCCCTTGCCCCTCACACATCTTTCTCCCTCTTCTGCCCCTCTATGTGACTTAGCAGAAGTATCCGCAGCTTCCGCCTGCCCCCCCTTCCACCTTCAATCAGCGCCAACTGACCAGTCTGCAGGAGCATCTGTCCGATGCATGGCTTTACCGAGTGCTCCAAGAGACGCTCTCTGTCCCCCCGTTCACCGGACAATCATACACGAGACGGATCCTCACTGTGTTTCCCCTTCCCCCAGAGTGTCTGTGGGGAAGGAGAGGGAAGTCCAACGATTAGTGCATGTTCCATCAGACAAGCCGAGGAAGGAGAAGGAGGTACAGAGACTCGTGCATGTGCCTTCAGACGACCCCACACGTGCGTCTTCAACCGCCATTTGCCGTACAGGAAGGTCGGCACACCAACCCAATAAAAGTCTTCTGACAAAATGTAAGACAGAAGGTTCACTTCCCATACCCCGGCGGACCCTCACACGCGCCCCCCCCTCCTGTCCTGTTCCTGGGTTTTCTCCCCGACAACGAAACCGTCCACGAACACTCAACGCCACCTCCCCGGATTGCTGTGGGCCCTCGGAGACAGCTGCAGTGACTGAATGCCGTTCTCTCTGTTCCATAGAAGAGGGCCCACAACTTCGTTCGCTTCCCAAACAAAAGACAACCCTCTGCCACACCCAGACCATCACACGCTCACCCGAGGGTTGCGCCCCCATCCCTCTCGCCTGTCCGCCTCCCCGCACCGCACAGGACTCCATGCTACCCTTCACAGACTCAAAATGTGCAAAGTTGGAAGGAGGCGCTCAGTCAATGATGCAGCTCCCGCCTTCAAGAGGGCGTCCCCAACCGGATAGTCAAGGGAACGCAGAGAGCAGCCGGCTCAGCTTCTCGAGCCGCGTTCGAGATCAACAGCGGGAAATAACTCAGGGGACATCCAGCACTACACAAACGTCTGTACACCCCATCTCACCGGAACGCCACAATCCACGCCCTGACGTGTTCAGACACCCATCACCACCGCTATCGAACCCGCTCAGAAAGGCAGGGGCGAACATCATCGATGCAGACGGCGTTTGTCGTCTGCCTGGTGCGAGAGCCTGCGACCCTCTGGGTGATGACCCTGAGTGTGCGCACCCCTGTCGTCCATCCAACAACTTGAGCAGAGACCCCTCACCAAAACTCCAACCACCAATGCCTTTGAGTGTGCAACCAGAGATTCAGGCTATTCTCTCTCACAGCCGTGCACACGGGTCCTTTCAACCACCACCGTCTCCTCGTCCCTTCTCCTCCCTCCCCACCGTACCGACGCACGCACCGCCCCGAGGAGACCGGATTGACGTCGCCGTCTGTCCGAAGGGGGGGGCACGTATGGGACTGGGAGGGGCGGGCAGGCTTGATGTTGCCATTTTCCCCCCTGGGGGAGCGATGTCGGACGCATCCTCCACTTCAAATGCTAATTCGCGTCTTTCGTTCTCTTCCAAAAATGTGCAGAACAGCAACAGCACACTCAACATTCCCAACCCAGCAGACGGCCGACTTTATTTCTCTTCCTGTCCTCCACCAGGTCCCCACTCAGAGGGGGTCGTCGTTTTTGACAAACAGCAACAGATCCTTCCGGCCGAGCTTGCAGAGCTCCAAAGATTCAACCTATTGAAGGAAACCGCATTTCATCAGAATGCATTCAGGGTAGAGGAGAACAGCAGAATTCCGACGAAAACTCCATCTGCACTTTGTGGACGTCCATATGGGCGAAATTGTTTGTGAATTAGGGAAAAGGGGGTTGTTCTGAAAGCAGTTTTTCTCATTTCATGCAATTCAAAACACTCAATCTCCTTCTCTCTCTCTCTCTCTCTCTCTCTCTCTCTCTCGCTCTCTTTCTTGCTTCGTCTCCCTTACCTGCTTCTGTTTGTTTCTTCCTTCAAATGCGTGCGACGTCTTTCGACCTTTGCGATCTTCAGAGAAGAAGAGGTGCACAACTTTGATACAGCGATTGGGGGCGTACAGGAAGGCAGAAAGAAAGAAAGAAAGAAAGCAAAGGGGGGGGAGTGAATGGATGAAAAGTGCGGAAGTCGGAGCACCAGCGCACTTGACATTTCAGCACTGCCGGGAAGAAACTCGAAAAAAAGAGAGAGAGAGAGAGAGAGAGAGAGAGAGAAAGAAAGAAAGAAACAAACAAAGGCCGCAAGTCCGTTTGGCCTCACACTGCGCACACGCTGCGTCCTTCCCTCCGAACCTGTTCTACAAATTAAATCCGATTGTAGAGCATTGAAGGAATCGTCAAAGGATCTGTTTGGCTTTCTTGCTTGTAAATACTAAGAAAGGACAGGACAGCCCGGCAAGTGAGATGACAATGTCAGCAGTCAGGCATTGATTCAATCGCATTTTATAACAGATACGGAACCCTCCTTTTTGGAAAATCCTAGGGAAAATCCGTCTTTTAGACATGAAATGACATGAAGACAGGATTGAATGGTCAAAATAGACAAACAAAAAGGAAAGAGGGGCGGGAAGGGAAGACTTGACTGCCATACTTTCCTTCCAACCGACATGCAAATGACACTACTGCCCCGCTGACTGAGGAGCCGATGACAAAAAACGATCCCAATCCGTTCCCGATAGTCGACGGTCCCTTTTCTTTGGTCAGGTATTAAGAAGGGCTTGAATAGGAGAGGCAGAGGTCTGTCTCACATACCTTCCTCTTTCGAACGCGTAGCACTCGAATTCAATTCGGAATTGGGATTCGCAGTTGAATCTTTCCATTTCGATCGATGCACGCGCAGGGCAGGTCGGCACCGCTGGCTTCGTCCTATGTAATAATTAAGAAGCCTCTTCATTTGACAGTCCACTGAGTCCACTGCAGTGGCTTGAAATACATGCAAAGATCTTGTTGCCTAGCTTTGTGCTTATAAAACCACCATCGTAATCAAATGTTATAACAAAATTTATCTTGAAGTGTATGTCTCTCGTGCAACTTGAAGGTATACATGAAGTATCTCACTTTCAGAAATATAATGTAGCATCCAATAACACGTCATGGTATACCTATATTTACTAACAGACTTATTCTAATAATAAGCACTGGTACTTACTGGCCAGCATACTCAAAAAATAAATGATGATTACGATTACTATACTTTAATATTACTAGTTACTATCATACGTACATGAGTAACACGACTGAAAACTTAATTGTGTGAGTCAATAGTGAATGTGCCTAGGAATGTTGTGGTAGTATTGATCATGCAAAATTTATGAATTTTAATTTGATTTACGCAAGTAATGAAGTTAAATGAACATAACTTCTAGCACAACAGTGCCACAACTTCAACTTATAAGGTCGAAATCCCGTTTAATTCAATACATCTAAAAAGAAAATTACGTACAGAATCCTAGATAGAATCACTCAAAATTATTGAAAAATATAACTAAATAAACTTCAGTACCTCGGGGGAAACTGCATTTAAGATCGGTTCCTAGCACGTCCGCCTCACTCTTAACCTTCCATCCATCTATGTAACAAAACAACACCCCTGGCTACATTGCCACACCCTAAGTTCTATTCGATCGATCAGTAGTAGACTACTCGTAGTAACCTCTGAATATATACTACTACTTCAGTTTATGATCATAGGTTTTTTAAATTAATATTTAAGAAATCTAAAAAATATTATTTTACTAATCATGTTAATTAAGGTTTCATCATTCAAATTCCAATTGTATACCAATGAATAGATCAGTTAGACCAGTGATGCATTGCGGTGGAGGGTGCTGACTCTTGCTCTAGCTGTTGCTGTATCTGATGCCTCATGCGGAGCTCACAACTCACGGGGGGGCTCTGTTGCTTTGACCGATCTACTGACTGATGGACCAGAAGCTACCAGCTTCGACCAAAAGTACCGTGTGACATGCAAGTGAACGCAACAGGATGCTTCAAAGATCGATGTGCATTGTGCAAGCCGTGTTCATGAAGTGCTCAGACGCCTGTCCCTTCTTGGGAAAGGGGGCACAGCAGGTGAAGCAGAAACCCTTCTGGCAGAAGAGACACTTAACAAGGTTGCTGCGAGCAGCCCTCTCAAGACCCTTCCCAGAGGTTCCACACATCGGGCACTTTTTGTCCAACACTTTTTGAGGCTGTCTCTCTCCGACCTTTGTTTTCGTTTCTTTCTCATTCGCCTTCGCGACAGCCTTGGTTGCCGCGTGAAGGCGCTCAATGCCTCTCTGTGCACTGCTTCCATCCATTCCCTTGTTTACCTCCATCATCGATTTGAGAGACTGCAGGAGCTTGGCTTGAAGCGTCTTGTCTCTCAGGCAAGCCTGGATAGTTTCACAAGTACCCACGTATTTCTCTTCAAAAACAATCGTTTTGAAATGGCCGTATGGATTACAAGTCAAACGCTTTGCACACAACCAACAGAAATAAGTGCCACACCGACAAGTCATCTTGCTGCATCCTGACGCACGCTCAACCCCCTGCCTGCATCCAGGGCACTTTTTGATCACGCTCTCTGATGCGATCTGATTGATCATCTTTGCCAAACCGAAAATAAACTCTTCACCCTTCATATCTCCCAGTGGCTTTCTCCATCCTCCAGGCTGCGCCTCAATTTTCTTCAAATTTTCAATCTGTTTCGCTTTCTTCTTACTCAATCCGGCAGTGACAACGGAGTTCTCTTGCGCCGCCTCGCCCTCTTCCCCATCTTCCCCATTTCTATTTTGTTTCGCTTCCCCCCTCCCGAATGAGAGCACTTCTGACGCAGCCTCCTCACAGGAGATGTGGCCATGCCAAGTCTCCTTACAATCCCCGCAGAACTGAAAGAGACACACGGGACACCAACAGAAAGGGCGGCCGGAAGCCCCGGCCTCCTCAGCCTCCTCAGCCAAATTATTTAGGAAATCAAGCGCTGCCTCTCTGTCGTCCGTACTTATTTCCCCTAGCTCTCCCTCCCCTCCTGTCTCCTCCCCTATCTGCACCCTCAAAATCTCCCCCCCTTCCTCTTCCTTATCCTGCAAGTCTCCTTCTTGACTGCTTGCCGACGCAGCAGCACCAGCCACGGCTGCTGTTGCTGCCGCCGAAGAAGAAGAAGATGAGGAGGAGGAGGAAGAGGATGAAGCCGAGGAGGAGGAGGAAGAGGATGACGCCGGACCATCTGCAGCTGCTTCCGCCTCTGCGGCAGCTGCCGCAGGCTGTGACTGTCTCGCCACAGGTTTATCCACGACGACAGGAGTGTTGATGGGAGGGTCGTTCTTCTGGCATCTAGGACAGTAGGTGACGTCCCCCATCGTGTCCAGTGCCTGCTGGACAGACAGCTCAGACCACCTCTCCATCTGGTCTCTCAAGAGGACCCTCTCCAACACAGAGGGGTGCAGAGGCTTTCGGCAGTCGGGAAAGGGACAGCGGATCTGGGTGATCTGCATGGATGGGCATAGTAGGTATAGATGGAAAAATGAGCGGTTCTTTGACCTGATCCCAAAAACCTCCCGAGGCACTCACGTGAGGACGATGCAGCATGCAACATCGCAATTGGTTCTCCTAGTTTCTCTTTACCCGTGCGCTATATAGCCAGGAAAAGGGACAAGGGAGTGCACAACGGAATAAAACCAAAGGTGCAAGAAAACTCGTGGTCAGTGTGAATGCACAGAGAGAAAATCAAACTGCAGAACAATGCAATGCAGACTCACTTGTGCCTCCTCAAGAGGAACAAGACAGAGGGGAAGCACGCAGTCTCTACACACGGCGTGACTGCACCCTGGAAGAAAGAGGATCATGTTCTTTCCTGCAAGCCCAGATCAGATGTGCATACATACCCCCTGCTGTGCATTCAAGATCATTCTCATCCCAGCAAGTCCAGAGAAAAACAAACAAAATGCAGGAAGGGGCTCTTTCTCCTCTCCTCACCCACCAAAATGACTGCTTCAACCTCAAATGTGCACTCTGTTCTTTCTTGAAACCTCCGGTCTTTGCGTGAACATTCCTATCTGTCATCGAATTCGCCGACTCGAGTAAATGGGAAACTCATCCATACCGGCAGTCTCTGCTTTCTCTGATTAATTTACGTACTGCACAAGAAATGGAAACTCTCTCGATGAATGAGTCACTCTTCCCGTCATCAGACTGAGTAACTGACCAGGCTCCTCTTCAAAGCAGCAGGGGCAGGTGTGCGTCCTCTGTCTGAACTTCTCCCTTTTCTTCTCCAGTTCAAAATCCTGAAGGGCGTTCAGAGACCCTGCCGCCCCAGCAGCCCCACTGGGGGGCCCTTCACTGTCGCTGTTTCCCAGCCGGAAGACCCCCTTCTCGGGGGAGGGGTCCAAAAATGTTAGTAGGTCGTAGGCAAGAAAGTTCAACCAGAGACACACAATAGGACTGCCATCTTCCTTTTCGGCCTCGTACATGTCTTTCAGCTGTTCCTCTACCCGATGTCTGCTTTCCTGGTTCATCCATGAGCATTCGAATCGCCACACCGGCTCACACTTCTCTGGATACCCCTCTGGGAGACGGAAGTAGACGGACAAGGGAGGGAGGTGATGCAAAAGAAGAGACGCGCCTCCGTCCACAGCGACTTCCACCTGCATGTCTTCGGGTACAGAAACCTGCACTTGCAAGCTGTACTCAATGCCCTCATCTGTCTGTCTGAAGTCAAACGACTCTGGGTACATGCTCTCAATCGCAGTCAGCTCATTTCCACGAGCACTGACAACACTCGAACAAGAAGTCTCACGGTTCGCCATCGCGACTTTCTCTCAGAGTTGAAAATGAAACTGGGTCCTTTCAAATCTGGCTTTGTTGAGCAAGGAGACCCTGAGTTGTTCTCCGACAGGTAGAAAGAGGGAAGCGAAACAATACCGTCTCGGACAGTGCCGCGATGAATCCGTCTCTCCGTCTTTCTTTGAATATTTTTCCCTCAACGACTTCCGCCTACACACACAGACTCCACCAAGACGTATACAGGAGCTCTCTAACTGTCACAATGCACAAAGAAGAGTCTGTCAAAGAATGTCGGACAGGCTGTCTGACAGTGATTTAATCGAATGTATACATATATATATATATATATATAAAGGTCACTCATGAGTTAGCTCGGTTCGTGAATTAAGTTGAACGAATTCAAACCGATTAATCGGATCAGTGCAATGATGGAGAGACTGCGCGCGCGCGGCGTTTTGGTGGAATAATTTGTGCTGGCACTGTCATGCATGCTTCGACCGGTGAATCCACATTCAAGATGAACCCTGCCTTCCAGTACACACTCTCCGTGATGAACGAAAGTTACGAAACACAGCACCGATAGCCCGACCTCCTTCTCTGTTGTGTGCAGCGGTACTAGGTATTCACCCATGCAATCAACGTCGCGCGTTCGCATTTCTGTGTGTAGTCAGACTGTCTCTTCTTCTGCTCCCGCTGCAGCCAAAATGAGCGGAGCTGAGAAGGAAACGGAGGTGCCTCCACGCGAGGTGCCTCCCCTAGAAGGAGCAGAGACCTTCGACTTTGGTCTCAAGAAGAAAAAGAAGGGCAGAAGGAAGAAGAAGGAAGCGGAGGAGAAGAATGGGGAGGCTGAAATTGACGGTGCATTCTCAGAATTCAGAAGAGGGCCCATCTATGCATATGAGGAACTTCTACAAAGGGTCCGGCAGAAGATCAAAGACCAAAATGGCGATCTTGCAGGCAAAAAGAAAATCACCTTGAGACCCCCAAATATCGAGAGACTGGGACCACGTGTTGTGTGGACGAACTTTGCGGAACTGTGCCAGATGATCGACAGAAGTCCGGAGCCCTTGTTGCACTTTGTGTTAGTGGAATTAGGGACTGAAGGATCCATTGCAGGGTGCCAAGTGATCCTCAGGGGAAGGTACACGGGCAGACAGATCGAATCCTTGCTTCGTCAATACATTCATGAATATGTGGCGTGCCAGATGTGTCACTCCTCCAGCCCGACACTTGAGAAGGACCAATCTACGAGATTGCAGGTCATCAAGTGCTCGGACTGTGGCGCCTTCAGAACCGTCGCGGCCATCAAGGCTGGGTACCACGCTCAGACTCGAGCAGACAGAAAGAAGGCGAAGGAGGCATCGGGAGGATGATCGCCGGGAATGGCCCCGACACTGGGAGTCTGCTCGCTACACTTGCGCGTAGCCGTCCAGGGCATGCGTGCATGCATATGGTTAAGTTTTTGCGTGTGCATTTACGTAAGTGCGTACGTGTGTTTGAGTGTGTGAGGGTGAGTGTGCGTGCGTGTGTGTGTGTGTGTGTGTGTGTGTGTGCCTGTGCATGTGTATATGTGTATGTGTCTGGCTGCATGTGTCTGCATGGGTGTATGTGTGCATTCTGACCTGCATTTGCACGGACGTGTGCGTACTTTCTCACAGCAAAGAAGGCAAAAAAAGAAGAAGGGGAATGCGTGTGTCAAGTGTCAAGCGCTTCACAGCGCTTGATTGGTCTTTTTTTTTCCTTATCCCAAACTTTGCCATTTTGCCTAGCTATCTTGCGGTGCCCCCCAAAACATTTTGTGAGGAGAAAGTCGATTATAGGGGGAAAAGCGACAATGGATGAGCACATAAGTACGTAAATAAGTGGGTACGTATTTGTGTCTCCATTTGATCGAGTGATCGGTTAATTCTTTATGTGGGATGTCGATGGAATTGTTGAAAGGAATGTCTGCAGAGTCACGGAGTCTTCGAGAAAATGACTGAAATCAAGAACCATTGAATGGAACTATGCATGGGACATTTGTGCGACGACAGCCCACGAAAGTCATGCACCGGGAGTTCACAAATAAATAGATTGAGATAAGAAAAGAAAGACTTTCCTTTGAGTCGAGTTGGACGCCATCGTGGCCTCACTATACGAGGAGAGTGCATGCGAACCTGTGTGAGAATATGTGAACAACGCTAGGAACAACGTGCCTGCCTAGTGAGAAGGGAACCAAGCAAGGGAAAAAGAGAATACAGGAAAAGAAAAAGAACAAACGAAAGAACAATCTAGTCAGTTTACCTGCTTGTCTGTCCATGTTTCTCTCTCTTCCTCCCTTCGTCTCTCTCTCTCTCTCTCTCTCTCTCTGTCTCTCTCTCCCCCCCCCCCCCC
>JAHBMJ010001845.1:45978-107806 GCA_018398765.1 Chromera velia
CCCCCCCTCCCTCCCTCACTCCCTACGGTGTGTGTGTGTGTGTGTGTGTGTGTCTGTATATGCGCAGCGGGAAGGCCCTAGGGCGTAGCTTACCAATCAATCAAATTCAATCAATCAACAAAAAAAATTATGTATTACTAGTTAAGAAAATCTCTCTCTCTCTCTCTCTCTCTCTCTCTCTCTCGTCTGTCTCTCTCTTTCTTTCTCTCTGTCTCATCTCTTTGAGACTCTCTCTCTAAAAACAATTCCTAGTTAAAATTATATAATTAGGCTATCTAGCTAACAGGCTTAAAAACTTCATATCAGCTGCCATGCTAGCTGCCATGATAATGTAGCTATATACTATTATGCGGTCCTACATGCAGTTACCCTTGGACTCACCTAAACAGTCTAAACTTGAACACTAGCCATTTGCCACATGATTTGCAGGGGCAACCTCCATATAAGACAAAACGGCGACAGTGCCCTAAAAGATTACTATAAATCACTTATCACCTAGCATCTGAGTCAATAGTGAAGACCTAGGAAGTCACATTGTTTAACTTTGAAATAACATATTTTTTTCTGTTTTTAAAAGTAATATATTACAGAGTTTGCTTCTAAAAGGATTTTAATCTAGATTTTAACTCTATAAGTTTGGTCCTATCTAGGGTCCTAGCTAGGTTTGATCAGTGTCCGTTCATAATCTGGCTCCTAGTCTAGGTCCTATTCTGGCTTACAGACAACATGATACAGCATGCCAGCGCCGGTCCTAGCGCCGGTCAAGCGGGCACATGCAAATCCCGCAGCCGCACACGCCAAGTATTTCCATCTCCACTTCTTCTTTTAATTTATCCAATCGAAACATCAATGGATAAAGCCGAACGCAATTAAGTAGACAAACCAAGCGCGTGGAATGGACCATAAAGGCAGATACGGATTCAAAACATCTGACAGCTAGGTGAGAAAATTCTACTTGCACCTTTGCAAAGCAGAATGGATTCTCCGCTTGTCTGTATCCAAGCAGACAATCTCCAAAATCTCTTTTGACAACGACTGATGCATGCCACTCGACACAAAAGAAGAGTCCACCCGGTCCAACAGTGAACCAGCAACAAAAGATTTTTGAATTCAGCTATAAGAAATACATCCAGGCACACGCACCCTCGAAACCCATTTCAAAGAAAGAGAAAAGGAAAAATAAACAGAAGAGTTCAACTCAAACTTCCCCCCCTCCATGCCTCATTTTCTCTGCACAAAATGCACCCAGTCCTTCTGCCCACAACGAGACTTCCTTCGGATGCTCACCGCTCAACAAACGAGAGGTCCCAACGGCAATCATCGAAAGCATCGAAAGAAAAATCAATCCAGCAAGGAGAAAAGTCACAATCGATTGACGCTTCAATCTCGCCACAAGCGACGCAACTAAGGCTGTACCGATCAGAGATCCGAGAAAAGCAATCACCGAAAAAACAACCGACAGCTTCGGATCTAATGCACCCAGCAGAGCGAATTGGAAACTGGTCGTTGAAGAAGTAAAGAAAATCATGAACACTGCAGTCGCGACAGCTGACTGGGGAGCGAGACCGATCTCTAACATGAACGGACCCTTAATCAACCCCCCCCCAATGCCCAACGCCCCCGCGCACACACCAGCAAAAAAAGACAACGCGGAGTACTTCATCAGCCGACGCGGGGTCACCCACGACATTCCCCCCTTTGACACAGGCATCTCGGGGATCCCCGCTTTCTGTCGACGCGCTACATGCCGCATCAGAGAGGCTCCAACGCCACACGAAAAACAAATCTGCAGAAAGAAAGAAAGAAAGAAAGAAACAAAGAGAGAATGAACGAAGGTATGAACACACCTTCATGACATAAAAAAGAGACATGTCCGAATTGGACAGAGGGGCCAGGAGCACATCCACACACACACACAATGCACAAATATTTGGGCAGACACAAGAAGACAGAAGGAAAGCGGGGAGTGACGCAGTCCGTAAAAGTAAAGCAGCCAAGGAGAGGAAATGCAGCCAAGGTGACGGAGCGTGTAGGGGGGTGTCGAAAGACTCACAAACAGAAAGGGAGGCACGAGGGTACAGAGGAAAGGAGTTGGAAATGCCTTTGGCTTTTCTTTTTGTCCGCGTGCCTATCCAGCCAGACAGACGAACGTATGAAGACAGACAGGCAAATATTCAGGCCGACAGAAGGGCAGATAGGCAGACAGACAGGCACAAAGGAGACCGCAGGGCGAGAACAACAGACTTGCACACGCTGCAAGAAATGTGATTATCATCCTTGTAACCAGAACAAAAGAGAAAGACAGAGGTAACGGCAGCAACAAACAGCCTGAGGCAAAACACCTCAGCAAAAGAGAGCCAAAGTCACTCGGTAAGGAGGGAGAAGAGGAATGTGACCACACAGAGTGCGCAGCCCAAAGCAGAGAAAGCAGAAAATGCGAGGGCAAAGGAAAGAAACCAAAGACCCACCCACCTGAAAAGCGACCAATCCGAAGAGGAAGAATCTCTTTTTGGAAGGCCCACACAACAGCACCAGCGGTCCCGAGGACAGATAAAGGAGGGTCGCGTTCACAAGCCATGAACAGAAGAGCGCAGAAAGAATGCCTACAGGGATTTTGGACTCTTCCTTCAGGATCTCTCGGGCCTCTTCGCCTAACGTCTCATGCATCACAGACACAGACGTCGCTCTTCGAGAGACACGAAATCTCGATGGAGACCTCGGGGGGGAGGAAGGAAACACCATATTCGGCCTCGAATTGCTGGATAGAATTCTTCTGTTCACCCAGTCATCACCCTGTACATTTTCCCCTGGTCTTTCTCCTCCTTCCAGCCCTTCCGGCCCCTTCACTTCTTCTTCTTCGTCTGGAACAACCACACCCCCGCCAAGAGGGGACAAACGACGCGCCTCTCCAATTTGTTCAAAACTCCCCCCCACAGGATCCAGCATCGCAGTCTGTTGGTCCAGATCTCTGAGGACCTGTTCGTGCGCTTCTGCTTCTTCTTCTGTGAGAAAGACATCTGAACAGTCTGCGTCGGCGTCTCCCGAAGGTTGGGCATGGGGGGTTGGGATGTTATTCCTTGGGAAGGATACGCGGGCAGACGGAGAGTACGGTCCTCCTTCTTGTGTCAAAAGATGGGAATTGACTTCTTGTGAGAGTTTCATCTTCTCTTGTTCCCGCTGAAACTGTTCCATTCCTTTCCTGAACGTTCTCCAAGTCGTCAGAGACAAAACTGCTGTGAGCAGAATGACGATCTGCAAAGACGACAAAAGAACATTCACAATCACACCAGCAATGGTGCCCACCAACGTCAAGGGTTCCAGTACAGCAGCCACCGGCACGTCAATCAACGGCCTGTCGCATCCGGGGTGCCGCTGTTGCAGGTTGAACAGACAGGCAGAGACGGCAAGACCGAAAATTGTGACCTTGGATTCAGGGACTGCAGGCAGACGCAAACAGGGAGAAGGAGGGAAAAAAGATGAATTCATGGGATTCACAAAAAATGGTAAAGAAAATCCGACTATGATGTGATTCTTATTCAACAAACCGGCTCTGTGCGCGTCCCCGAAGATGGTCATAAGTGCAGGCATGTAAAGAGCCCCTCCTCCGATTCCCCCTCCTGATGAGAGAATCGCGGCAATGAACGTGATGATGCATGTGGTAATAAATACAGAAGAGTCCATTCTACCCTTGCTGCTTTCCGTGTTTTCGAAGCTTGGCGGCTCTTGGAAGCACAAAAGCTATGCCAACCGACGATAAAGGAACACCGAAATCCGCAGGACGCAGTGCAGAAGAGACGGCTTTGATACCACTGTCAACCACTTCCTAATTCCCGGAGTGCTGGTCAGTTTGAGTGCAGGAAGCTCTGTATCAGTGTCAATCGGTGGCCACACAAGTCTTGTATGACAGTCAGTGGGAGGATTAGGCGTCGAGAGGACCGGGGACTCGGCGGGGAGTCGGCGAATCTGTAATGGGAGTTCGCGCGAAGCCCAGACAGAATCGTTCATCGGAGCGAGAACGCAGGTTCAGCTGGAACCAACGGCGCACGCGCGCACGTGCCGCACGCGGGGCAGTGCCTGAGAGACGCGGAACGTTTGGCGAGGCCTTGCGTCATGCACGAAGGCTGAAACGAGAAGCGTCGGGCACGAATGATAAAACCCTCGCGAGACGGGAGACGGCTTAACGTTCATTTGCGTGTAAGGAAGGCGTCTGAGAGGAGAAAGAGCAGACAGTAAAGCAGGAGACGGTCATTCGAGACGGCAAGAAAGTGCACGACGAAAAACCCTTTTTTATTTTCTCCGAAAAACCGGAAATGTGCAGGCTAGTGGAAGCGATATACGCGGGGGCTTTCGTTTCCGGGGACTGGACCGACGCGGTTTGCAGGGCCCCACAGCCAAGTTTGCGTAAGCGAGCCACGTGCGCGCGTGACGGATCCGGACAAAGGTCAGTGCGCGGGGGCTGAGAGCGAGACGCATAACCGTCGGCGCGTTTTGCGCGACGGTAGAGGTAACTCAAGCAGTGAGCTGCCTGAACTCAGCGTGTTCATAGTGTGTGATGCCTTCAGGTTGGACGCAACGTCTTTTTCTGAGGAAGCGCGACACGAAGACGCAACGAGAAGTCATGGAAGCTCCGAAGGAGAACAACGGGCAGGCAGGCGCCGCAGGTGCGGCCGGCGATGGTGAAGTCGCTCAGCCAGTGGTCGAAAGGGCCGAGACTAAGGGGGCGGCGGGCATGTCGGCCGAGGACAAACAGAAGGTCAAGGATGCAGCTGCCCTGCTGTTGGCCGACGCTCATGGTGAGTGAGTGAGGCGGGACAGGAGAGGGAAGGAAGGGAGGAAGAAAGACCTCAGCGAGGCGAGGCAGACGCGAGACGGCTGTTGTCAGGTTACAGTGGTTGCCAGAGAGGCCACAAAGGGTGTGTCAGCAAGCAGTAGCAAGACGCCAGTGGTGCGGTGTAAATCGAATTGTGAATGCCCCCCTTATCTGTCTGCAGCTATGGAGCTCCTCGATGAAGAGACGAGGAAGAAGATGGCAGAGAGGTGGGGTGACAAGAAGGAGGAAGAGAGGAGGAAGGAAAAGAACGAAAGAGAGCGCCTCCGTCGTGAGAGCAAGAAGAGGGAGCGAGCGGAATTGGAGGCAAAGATCGAGACACTCCGAGCAGAGAGGCTCGAGGACTCGGAAGGAGATGCCACAGGGGGGGCCGCAGCAGCGGTAAGGGCCCCCAAACGTGTGAGAGCCATCACCGTCGACTCGGGTGATGAAGGAGACAAAGAGGCTGATATGGTCGACGCACAAGAAGAGGCCGTCGCTGCGGCACTTGCGGCCACGCAGATTCCGGCAGGTCAGCGGTACAAGAAGAAGGGGATGGAAGGGGTAGCGGTGGCGCAAGTCCCAGAGTGGGATGTGAATTGCTTTCTGCCTCCTGCAAAGGTGAGGAGAGACGGGACGTGCCTAATCCCGAAAGACAACGCCACGGCAGGGGCGTTGGCTAGGGGCCCCAACCCTGATGGTGAGTACAAGCTCAGGAGGAGGTGGCCGTCGGAGTTGCAAGAAAGTTCTGAAGGAGTGGGCTGCCCAGCTAACCAGAGAGAGGGACAGCGTCACAGACAGGACAGAAAAGAGAGAGGCAGAGAGAGCCAGAAAAGTTGCAGAAGCAGCAGCAGTGCTGATCCGCTTCTTTGATGGCTGCACTGACTTCCCCGACCTCCAACAGGCCTCGCTAGAGGCGGTGGGCTACATGCTCGATGCGAAGAAAGACGGGGCCCCGATCCCTCCCCACTCGACTGATCTCATTTTCCCTCTGCTAGCGCTGACCTTCAGAAGGTTGTCGTAACTGAGGGAGAGAGCTCATCTGACTGAGCGCAGAGTCTTGACTCTGGAAGAGAAGGTCCAGAGGATGGGGCACCCCGTGACTGCTGAGCAGCAGAGGGCCTTTGTAAAGGCAAAGCACACGCAGCAACAACAACAGCAGCAGCAGCAGGGGAACACCGGGGGAGGGGCAGCCGCCGCCTCGAGTGTGTGCGGAATTTGCGCAGCAAAAAACAGGTATGAGGTTCGAGTGCACGGAGCGACCCCCCAGAACGTAGCCTCAATGAAGCACTCCTTGTCGGAGTGCCCAAACCAGGGGCTGCCAGACTGTGCAGGATGGAAAATGATTGATGAACTATATAGGGCCACCAAGTGAGAAAGGAGGCTGAGGGCAGCGGAGTTAGAAAGGTTGTTGCAGGGGAGTGAGCTGAGCAGTCCCTCTGGCGGGGGTAACGGAGCAAAGGCGTTGAGAGGGGTAGGGGCGTACACTTGCTCCTATCGACGTAGAAAGAAATTCTAACCCGTATTGGCAGGGGACTCGGTTTCGCTCGTTTTCTGTGTGTCGATGGAGTTAGTGCAGGCAGTGTGGAGAGGGAGAAGCCTCACTATTCCCTGTCGTGATCGCCTGCCAACGAGGGCCCTTAGGCCGAGGGGGGCCTAATTATGGTACAGAGCTGAGCAGACAGAGGAAAAAGGAGGTTTAGAAGCAGTGTGCTGAGGGGCCCTGGTTACCAACGGAGATACAGTTGCAAAAGGGGCGTGCATATATGGAGTGACAGTGGTGGGGAGAGAGTCTGCATGCAGACGCAAACAGGGCAGAGGCGTGGGAGATGCACCTGCAAAGCACGCAATGCAGAGGCATGAATAGGGATGAGACAGGGCTGCATGGTTTCATAGCATAATAGAGTTTGTGTTGAGAAAGAAGGGGGCGGATGCAACATAGAACGCGTAGCTATCAAAGTTTGATATTGGTGAAAAGACTGCGGAAAGTTGTAAGTGAGACTATGCAGAGACCTTCGTTGGTTAATCAGTGTTCAGGAATAAAAAGCTGTGGCTATGGAAAATTGTTAAGTAAAATTATAGGAGTGAGAAGTAAGTTAGTGAAATTATTATCGTACAAAAGAGGGATAAATTCACTAGTACGTTCTAGTGAGATGGTAGCGAGAGTACGGAAAAGCAAGAAATTAATATTAATAATGGACGCCAATTAGTTGCGTTTGATGGGACGTGTGCAGGCAAGAAACCTCTTCCACCGCTGAAGTCGGGATGGCCGTTACCACTGGAGGAGTGGACATTGCCAGACACGGGAGCGGAGCCGCCCGCGGGGTGGGAGACACCAGATCGTTGAACAGAAGGTTTGCAACTGAACTTTCAGAAAATGAGAGAGTTTGAGGTAGATGAAAGGCGGGTGTGCCAGTTAGAAGAAGGCATAAAACTGCCACTGAAGTATTGGCCACCGAGATTTCAGATGGAAAATTATTCGTCCCTTGTCGAATGGGAAGAGAAAGTAGGAAGGGAGTTTGACAGATTAGAAACAGAGGGGTTCATTGAAAAAGTTGAAAAAGAGCCATACATTATGTCACCTCTGGGTGCTGTTCCAAAACCAAAAACGGGAGAACCGCGCATAATCATTGATATGACAGTGTCAGGAGTGAATGAGGCAACGAAAGACACAGTCATGGGACTACCAACGCTTCGGCATGCGATGCGGCTTATGAAGCCAGGCGAGTATATGGCAAAACTTGATTTGAAAGATGGGTACTTTCATATCTGTATTCACCTAGACCATGTCGATTTGTTAGGGTTCTTTAACCCAAGTACAAAAGCGTTTTACAGGTACAGAGTGATGCCGTTTGGACTGAAAGTCGCGCCATTTGTATTTTAAGGAACGATGGAGCATATTCAAGAAGTGTTTCGAAGGAAAGGGTTGCACACAGCGAGGATTAAATCGCTGAATTATATTGACGACTTCTTGATTATAGCGGCAACGGAGGGTGAAGCGTGGGAGGTGTTGAAACTTGCGTTGTAGATACTCAGCGATATGAGATGGAAGGTGAAGGAATTAAAAACGGTGGATCCGACTCAGTCGTTAGAGTTCACAGGAATTGGCATAAACATGAAGAGTCTGGGGCTGTATATCCCACGAAAGAAGGTAGTTAAAGCATTGAACAGAATAGAGGGGCTGAGAAAGGCAGCAGAGGCAGGTGAGGCAACAATTGCGCAGGGGTTGCAGTTAGTAGGCCTGCTCAGTCACTTGAGGCTCGTGGTATACCAGGGTGGGCAGAAGTTGGCCCCATTTTGGAGAGTCCTTGCTCCAAGCACGTGGCCGAATTCGAGGATGGCGTGGAGGAAATGGAAGAAGGGGGGGCTAGCGTTATTAAAGGAAATGCTACGCTCTTTGCAGTGGTAGGAAGAGACATTGAATAAAAGACCGATTAGGAAACTTTACGTGACACCAACAGGAGAGTTAGACGTGTGGGATGCAGATTGGCTGGCATTATGGGAAGATATCCCAAGGGATGTTGCAGTGATCATGGGGGATACGGCAGGTACGGGAGGAGGGGGGTTCTGGGGGGAGAGCCCAGTGTGGTGGTTATGGTCGGGGGCACAAGCGGTATGTTCCTCAAACTGGCGAGAGGCAAAGACAGCGGCGTTGTGTCTGAAGAAATTTGTTGAGTAGGGCGCAGGCCGCCACTCAGGAAGAGTTGTGATCCGGTCAGACAATTCGATCACAGTGAGGATTGTCAACAATCGTCACAGCATGGCCGCAGTATTAGGTGAGGTGGTAGAAGAGGTACAAGCAGTAGAGAGAAAGGCAGGTGTCGAGGTAGTTGCAGTACATATTCCAGGGAGAAAGAATAGTGTCGCAGACCAGTTGTCTAGGATGGGGGGAGAGGCCCATCGGCAGGAAGTGCTGAAGGATGGGGTGTTAGCCCATCTAAACAGGGAGGCAAACGGAGCCTTGAAGAGGGCGACAACGGTCGGGCGGGCAGGGGAGAGATCTGACGTGGTAGTGTATGCGCCAGCGGGGGACGAGTATGAATCTGCTGTAAAAGCTGCAGAGCTGGCGGCGGCATGTCGACCGCATATTTTGGTGGTGCCAAGGGCAGTAGGGGATCATTAGAGGAAAGGTGGGGTAGAATTTAGGGTGATGGACAGATTCGGCAAAGGGAGGGAGATTTTCGCTCCCCAACCCCCGCTACAGATGGAGGTGCAACACAGCCATGGTCGATGGGTGTTTAGTCTTCCGAGAGGGCGACCAATTATGGAAGAGTGGGAGGCTTTGTTAATTGATAGGTGAATGGAGTAGTGCCGTGTCGTTGACAGAGTGTAGTGACTCAAAAAAACTATATAGGTGGATATGGTATATCGTATATAAGTTTTAGACTGAGTTTAAAACCGTGTGTCAGGCGTTACAGTGACTAGGAAGGCAATGCAATGGCTGAGGAACATTGTATCAGTAGTGAGAGTCCTAGCAGATAGGGAGTGGTGGTACTACACAGACGCTAGATACATGAGACTCTACTGAGGAGACGTATCTACGATGGGTAAGCAGGAATTGCACATCAAGATGACTATATGCGCCGTGTGTTGGATGCAGGGATTGCACAACCGGTGGCGATGACAAGGGCGGGTCGTGTCCAGACGTTGTCGAAGAAGGCAAAGGAAGCGGGGTTTGTATTCCATTCACAGCTCGCCACTGCCGCAGGGGCAGTGAGCAAGGAGGAAAAAGAAAGGAAGGTTACGTCAAAGAGACAGCTTACGGAAGAAGCAATATCGATTGAAGCCGCCGCGCTTGAACCAAGTACGAAAAAGAGATATGAGGCAGCACTGAAGAAGATGGAGAGGTCGAACCCCCACCTGCTGCCGATGGCTAGTCCGTTGGATGTCAAGATGGGGTTTGCACATCTGAGAGGACTCAGAGGGGGGGAGATTGGAACACTGAGAGGGGCAGTGAGATTGTGGCATCACAAGCAGGGGCATGGCGTCCCACCCCTAGAGCACGAGAGTTTGAGGTACTTTTGGTCAGGCCTGAAGAAATTGGCAGACAACAAAGTTAAAGAGAAGGAGAGACTGTTAAAGGAGGAAGTGCTCCAGTTAATAAAGTTCTGGAGAGAGTAAGAGACGTTGGATGGGGTACAAAACGCCACAATAGCGGTGTTAGCGTTTTTTCCTGCGAAGAGGATTGGTGAGATCCTGGTGAGAGAGAGGGAGGACTTCATACTCAAGGAGAGAGGTGACCCAGTGTTCGTCGCATGCTATATTCACAGGTCAAAGGGTGACCCCTTCGGTAGGGGGGCGATGTGTCCAATACCGTTGGTGGTGACGGATGGGACAGCGCTAGGGAGACACATCTTAGACTTTCTGGAGAAGGCCCCGCAAGATGGTGCTCTCTTCCAAGCAACGGATGGGTACGACAAGAGGTGGAAGGGTATGGCACTCACGCGGGATGCATGGCAGAGGGCGCTGCGAAAGGCGATTCAGAGGTGCCTGCCCGAACGAGAGTGCACAGACTTTATGACACACTTACTTAGGAGGAGTGGCCACATGGCGGCGAGGAGGGCAGGGCTGCCGGTTGACGTAGCGGTTGACATCCTAGGTCATAACAGCGTCAACGCATGGATGGCGTATGCAGCTAAAGACGTGCAAGAGATTGCAGCGCATATTGCAGGCATGTAATGACTTTGCCTATGTAGGGTATAAGATGGAAGTACATAAGAGGAATAGCAACTTTTTGAAGGTGAATAAGGAGTATATGACATACGAGTAGCTATTATAGCCTAAGGGCAGCGTTCACGCTTAGCTGACTCTAGGCTGAGACGATGGCGGCCGCCTGCCAAGCAGTCACGCATGGAAGTTCTCTGGGGGGGAGCAATCAGGCGGAGGCGGGCGGCCGCCGGTCGGCAGTTTATGGGTGTGTGGGGGTTTGGGGGCAGATTCTCGAGGCTTGCGGCCGCCTGACACTAGAGTCTAGAAATCTAGGCAAAGGCAGAAAAGCTCGAGCGTGATCATGCCTGGTAAAACCAGAGTATGAGCACAAAAAAACTAGCAACAGATGAGTCAAAAAACGGTAGGGCATGCGAAGTGTGGAAGCTGAAATGGGAGTTTGCGTGAAGCCCAGACAGAATTGTTCATCGGAGCGAGAATGCAGGTTCAGCTGGAACCAACGGCGTACGCGCGCACGTGCCGCACGCGGGGCAGTGCCTGAGAGATGCGGAACGTTTGGCGAGGCCTTACGTCATGCACGAAGGCTGAAACGAGAAGCGTCGGGCACGAATGATAAAACCCTCGCGAGACGGGAGACGGCTTAACGTTCATTTGCATGTAAGGAAGGCGTCTAAGAGGAGAAAGAGCAGACAGTAAAGCAGGAGACGGTCATTTGAGACGGCAAGAAAGTGCACGACGAAAAACCCTTTTTTATTTTCTCCGAAAAACCGGAAATGTCCAGGCTAGTGGAAGCGATATACGTGGGGGCTTTCGTTTCCGGGGACTGGACCGATGCCCACCCACCCACCCTTGGAGTCCCGGTCTGTCTGCTTTCGGGTAGCCAGACATTCAATGGGTCCGTCAGCAGAGGGTTGTAGTCCGATTCGTTGGCCTACCTCAGGGGCATGGGGGCAGATCCTCGAGGCTTGCGGCCGCCTGACACTAGAGCCTAGAAATCTAGGCAAAGGCGGAAAAGCGGGGGGGCAGATCCTCGAGGCTTGCGGCCGCCTGACACTAGAGCCTAGAAATCTAGGCAAAGGCGGAAAAGCTCGAGCATGATCATGCCTGGCAAAACCAGAGTATGAGCACAAAAAAACTAGTAACAGATAAGTCAAGAAACGGTAGGGCATGCGAAGTGTGGAAGCTGAAGTCTAATTTTTTTAACCACAGTAGAATCGAGGGTTCGTGAATGTATTTTTGTATAACTCGATCGTCGGATACATCGATCAGCTTTTCTATGCTTTGCATACTTTTGGCTGCATGCGCATGCGCGCACCGCGCTGCATGCATGCTCTCTTATCGCCTCTCCGGGCGTGTATTGGTCCGGTATGCATGGGTTCGGTTCGTATCTTCGTTAATCCTAGTTGCTCTACATAGGCACCCCATGTGGTCCCTATACCTGCCCCTAGAACTGCCATAAAAATTCCTTCCTGCGAGATGTGCTGAGGTCCCTGCATGCCTAGGGCCTCGCACTCTTAATCACTCCCTAGGCCGTCCCTGCTTTGCTGGATGTGTTCGGGTGATCTATCGATTCGATGTGAAGGTGAGATACAAAAATAGAGATTGATTAATACTTCCTCCACTGAATCAGATCTCCCCTTCTTACCCCTTCTCCTACTTTTCCTTTCCTTTTCTGTTCCTTGTATTAATACTGAATATTTTAAAGAATTCTTTTCTCTTCAATAGTGTTACTCCTTTCTTTTTTTCTTCATGCAACAGGTCTCTTCAACCTTGTATTTTTTCTCTACAATATTTAATTGTGTTCAACTCTTTCTTGATCTCCTTATTTCTTCCTTCCTTCAGTAGTTCTTTCCCCCCCCTCTCCCTCTTCTTTCTTCACTCTCCTTCGTTTACTCGGTCGGTCAGTCTAACATATGCTGAGTACTCCTTCCCCAGCAATATTTCAGTGACTTTGAAGCCGCGGGCCCCACGACTTGCTTGTACTGATACCAGGCTTTCTAGAGTGGCCTTTTTTAGGACCGCGGCTGCGCCGCGGTCCTTTCCAGGCCCCTCCGCGGCAGTGCCCCCCTCTGTTTGGGACATGGCGCCATATACTCAAAAAAATGGTTTCTTTTGTACGTCGCATGCGGCAAAAATTTTTTTTAAAGTGTTCCAACGATGAATTTGATGAATTGTTGATTAATTTGGTTCAACTGACCTCAGAAAAGGTAAGGATCGGAAGAGTCATACCGCGGTTCCCACCCTTTCTTCCAATTTTTACAACCGCAGCGTGCTGCGGTACGCTCTTCGGGCGCTCCGCGGCACCGCAGCGTTTGACCGTAAACGCCGCTGCGGTGTCTAGAAAGCCTGACTGATACAAGTACTATAGAAGAAGCTGCTCTCTGAACTGCGACCGAAATCGTTTTCCACCACTGATCTACCACTCTCTGCTTTGCCTCTCACTTAACTGTTGCACCATTTTTTTCATAAAACGTACTGTCTAGCGCACTGTCTCTTTCCCCGGTCTCCCAAACGTCTCAAACACCAGAGGTACAAACCTGATCCCCATGGTTTTGCAAGCTTTATCATAATGGGAGTGTTTATTATTCTCCTTCTCTAATGCTGTTGCCTCTGCTTTCTTTAAGTTTCGTTGCAGTCGGGCCCCAGTTTGGATTGGGTGAATCAATGTAACATCTCCCACCACTGGGTCTCCATTTAGCAAACTTGCAAATAGGCTGGGCCGCTTGTCTCTCTCTTCTGCCAATCGTCCCTCCAGTGTGAGACCTAAGGTGCCAAATGTTGTTTCCCCCCCCACTGTGCAGTATTTCACCCCTGTCATGAGCTCCAAAAAGGCTGCTCCCACCATCTGATGACGTCTCGACAACCCCCCTCCCGTAGGACACTTACCTCCGTGTACTCCTTGAATATCACTTCTTGCTCCACATCCGCAAATAGGTTGTCTGACAATTTGCGGAATCGGTAGGCCAAGTCGAAGCCTGAGTGTCGTACAAAAGATCGGAGGATGCATTTTGTGATTTGCATCACATGGAATGGCCCCCATCTACGCACTTGCTCCATTCCCCGAACAGCTGCGTAGGCGGACTCGTCCTTCTGTGTCCAAAGGGACAGGCTGCATAGGTGCATCTGAAAACGACCACCCCATGTTTATATTTGGCTCCTGCCTGCACCGTGGCTGCACGCTGCCCCCCTCAGACTCTGCGTCCCCTTGATAAGGAATCTCTCCAAGAAACCGCGCTGCATGGGATGCATGATGATGGGTTAATAAGCCGTTAAGCCTTATAGCCGATGCATGCATTTTGATTGAGGTTTTTGTTATGCAGGCCGCGTCCCCGTGTATGAGGGGCGGATCTAGCCTAGTCTGTCAAAAGGTTCCGGTTCGTCCCATCTGTTCTGAATCTAGGAACACTGCTCATTAATCACTTTTATGCATGCATGCATGCACATCGTGCGTCAGTGACTGAGTCCCCCTAGACCTAGAGGGCTGGGAGGAAATTTCTACGTGCTGTGGGAGAAAATAGTATTGACGGTTCGGAGATAATTTGTGCACGCTATCAGTCAGTGCATGCACGCGCCATGTAGGTCAGGCAGACTGAGGCAGTCAAACTCGAGTATCGACCTTCCCAAGTTGACTTGTGTCTGCCTGCGGCCTGCCTATATCTAGAATTTTCAGCTTTTCGGTGGAATTATCTCGCGTCTGGATCCTTCTTAGGGGAGAACAAGCCCCTTTCATTCTGAGCAAAGAGAGACGTTCGCGCAACAGCTTTGCAAGAAGAAGGAGAAGAAGGAGAAACAAGCATGGGGCGGCTTCACGTAACGGTTGTCTCGGGCTACAGATTGAAACCCATGGACTCAAACGGCAAGGCTGACCCTTATGTGACACTCACTTGTAGGAACCACACCTACAAAACCGACCGAGTGAGGAAAACACTAGAGCCCCGCTGGAACTGCAACTGGGTCCTTGAGTGGGAAGACTTCACCCCCAACCCCCCCCTCGAGTTTACTGTCTTTGACTGGAACCGTTGGTCCTCCAATGACCCAATGGGAAGGCTCAGCATCCAGCTACTCAATCTACAGCCCCACAAGCCCCTCGAGAACTCATACCCCCTAGACACACAAGGATTCCTCATCCTCAAGATTCTCTTCGTAGGCAACCCCCCCCCCCAGACAGCACAGGGCGCTGCAACCAACTTGGCACAGCCGCCATTTGTGCCCACAACATCGCGTCAGGACCCCTACCCCCCTCAGCAGCATGCCTACCAACAGCAACAACAACCGCAACAGCCCCAGTACCCACAGCAACAGATCACACCTAACTATCCTGCTCAAACAACCCCTGGGTACGGAGTGCCTCCCGGCGTTCCTGCGTACGGAGCTGCTGCAGCCCCGCCTGCATATGAAGCTGCGGCTGCACCTCCCCCCCCGTACGGAATGGAGGCCGGCAAAGCTTATCACGGGCAGATCCGCGACGGTTTGTTCCACGGGAAGAGAACTCTCATTTACGCAGGAAACGAAAAGTATGAGGGAGAGTTTTCCTTCGGAAAGAGAGAGGGACACGGGCGATACACCTACGCAGACGGCGCCGTGTATGAGGGGCAGTGGGTGGACGACCGCATCCACGGCCAGGGAGTCGCGCAGTTCGCCTCTGGAAACAGATACGATGGACAGTCCGCATCAACGGCTACTTAAAGAAATCCTACTCGAACGGCGACGAGTATGAGGGCGAGTTGGTGGATGGAAAGATGCATGGAAAGGGTACAACCCGGTACGCAGAAGGAGATGTGTACACAGGCGAGTGGCGCGATGACAAACGACGCGGCAAAGGTACCGTCACCTATGTCAGCGCAAAGGGAAGCGTCGTCGAGGAGAAATACGAAGGCGACTGGGTGAACGGGAAGATGCACGGCCACGGCAAGTATATCTATGCCGATGGTGGCGTTTACGAGGGTGACTGGTACGACGGGAAGATGCACGGAAAGGGCACATACGTGTTCCCTAACGGAAATGTGTACGAAGGAGAGGGGTGAACGACATGAGGGGTCAGTCAGCATCTCCCTCACCTATGAGCACAGAGGGGTGTCACGATGAGTGTGAAGGAACAAATGATTGACTTCTGCATCGTGAACGTTGCGCGGATGCCTTTCTCTTAGTTCCCCTCTCACACTTGCATCTCGACACGTGTGATCTTTTTTGTCTTCGACTCCTGCTACAGTTTCGCGTTTGGCTCCTTCGCCTTGTCTCTCCTCAGTTCTCTACCCTTCCTCTCTCGCACCACAATCCGTCTCCTACGCCCTTGTGCAGTGCACGTTGCAGTGAATTAATTAAGCGATCCAACGAAACGACTGTATGTATATCTGTGTGGCAGTGTGTGCATGGATCGAGTTTCGATGCTCGCTTATGTATTAGAAATATGTGCGCTAACATAGCCGTCTACAGCCGTCCAACAATAAACACACCTGGCCAAAGGTTCATCTTCACTGTCGGATCCATAAGTCTACGCAAAGACAACATGGGATGTGCAGCAAGTGCGAACGTCAACGGCACTGTTGACAGTCTGGACCGAGAACCCAAGATAGTGGAGGAGAAGCACACAGAGACTGCGGCAGCAGACGCGCAGATGGAGGCTGACGAGGCCTTGTGCGAGCTGGAAGGTGAGGCTGTCGGCGCCTCCTCTGGGCCCTTTGCAGCTCTCGAGGACTCTGTGGTCGCCTGCATGTACGCAAAGGAACACTGACAGACATCACAGATCTCAGGTCGGAGAACCAGCACCTATTCAAGCAGTCAATCCTTCTTTTTCACATCCATTTGAGATCTGGCGGTCAAAGAACTCTCCCAGCATCCGATCGACCTATGCATGCAAGCAAACAAGATGCCAAAACCTGGGTCCAATGTACCATGCATGGTCTTGTCTGATGATTTGATTCCATGCAGTCTCCCCTCATGTAGACTTCATGAATGAATTTTTGAAACATGTAAGCAGTCGTCAGTACACACAGGAAAAATAACATGCATGGGCACTTTTCCCTCTTTCCCCTGGGCGTGCTTGCAGATGCGGTGACGGAGACGTCTCTGTCTTTCATGACCCCCAGAAGACCAAATTCTCTGTGCGGAACTACAGCGGGAAGAAGGGGGAGGCTGTGTGGGTAAACTACAAAGGACAGCTTCGAAAGGACCTGAGGTACAATTTACGGCCCAACGGCGAGATCGAATGCTCCGCAGGGAACGTGTTTGAGGTCACATTCAAGGGCGAGGCCCCCTATCGCATTCGGATGAACGGGAAGAACAAGGATATCTTGTATGGAGACCCGGCAGCGACGTTGAGAAGAAAGATAGGGTCGGGAGAGGTCAGAGAGTGGCAAGCGGAGAGGAAGGAGTGCTTGGCATGTGCAGAGAGTCTCTGTCGCCTCTTTGAGAAAGAGAAACCAACCAGCACGGTGGACATTCGTGCAGCCTGCACACTGGAGGACACAGAGACGACCAGGAAAGCCTTGAAAGACCTGGCAGCTACTCTCAGTAAAGACGGGATGAAGTTTGTGGACCCTCTCTTTGCCCCCATGAAAAAAATTCCAAAAGAGAGGCTCGAGGGAGTCAATGCAAAGAGGGCTTCTGAGATGAGAATGAAAGGACCCAGACCGTTCCCGTCCTCTACGGGGAACCAGCCAGTTCGGCTGTCTGTAAAGAATGACACAGGGGACATCCTCAGGGTCTTCTGGGTGAACTACACAGGAACTGCCAAACCCTGGAGGTTCCTTCGACCTGGGCAGGTCGGTCGGTCTGACAATGTCTGTCTGTGCGTCTGTGGTTTTTTCTGTTGATTCAGTCTCTCTCCACCGGCACTTGTTGAGCTTTTCTATCTGGGTCCGCTATGTGCTCTCCAATTTTCTCTTTCCATCTTTTCCTATCGATTGCGGGTGTCCATGCCTGCCTGCAGGAATGGACGCCAAAGACGTACATCGGGCACGTCTGGCTGTTGGTGTACGTGAAGGACGACGACCAGGGAGCGCCTCAAACGAACAGACAGTCGATAGCCTTCAGAATCCCCCATCCCCCAAAAAAGAAAAAAAGGAGAAACACGGACAAGTTGGCACTCATCAAATCCTCTGTGGGGTCTCTAGAGAGACAGACGGAGGGAGGCAGGTGGAGGGTTGTGCGGTTCGAGGGAAAGGCCACAGATGCAGGAGGTCAGCTGCATGCAGTCCTGTCAACGGCATGTCCAACTGTGTGGAGGCAGACATCCAGACGTCGCACGAGCGAACAGGAGTAGAGCGAGCAGCAAACAGAGTGAGCTTGCATTGGTTTCCATTCATGTCGAAGGATGGCTTTGCATTGCTGCCTCCCTTGCTATTGTTTCGCTTCCTGAAATTTCGAGGCTCCGGTGTGGCCGGGGTCTCTTCCGTTCCGTCCCTTACATCTTTCGTCCATTCCTGTTTGTTTTTTTCCTGCTTCTCATCCCTGTCTGTGCAGGGATGAAAGTTTTCTGTCTCGTGCAATCTCTTATTTTTCTTTGTGTACTTACATTCCAGTCGCGCTGTATGCCTATGTGATGAAGAGCTGTTGGCATGCATCTGTCTGCAGAGACGGAAGTTTCCCCTGTCCTCTTCTCCCAGGGACCCTCCTACAAGGACACCAGTCAGGGCGATATCGGGAACTGCTACATGCTGGCGGTGAGTGCCTTGAGTGCCGTTGTTGATCGTGAATGGATTGAGAACGGCTGCTTTGGAGGGTGGAGAGACAGGCAGAAAAGAAAAGGGAAACCATGGAAAGAAAAGGAAAGGAAAGAATCTGCACCTGGCCGGTATTGCGTCTCTCGATCGAAGCGATGCTCCACAAGGGGGGACGTCTCTTTGCTCCTTCTGAGTCGCCTGTGGTATGTTCTTCCTCTTTGTCCTCTGATGTGCTCCCAGCCTTTGAAAGCAAATGTTTCTCTTCTCCCCTCTGTCTGTCCGTTGCTCCAAATTTCCTCTTTTCTGATGGAATCCCTTTTCTTTCAATTTCCTGAATCGGATCCAGATTCCCAACCGAAGCGTTGGTCTCAGGACTCTCCGTGAATTAGAGCGACCCGTCTTTGCTTCTACATGGGTTTATGCCAAGGACTCTTTGAGGACTATCTTTTTGCAGGTCTTCGTAAGTTACGCTGCCCTTTTCCCCTCCAAACTTCGAGACGCCTTCGTGATTCCTGACGGCCGCTCTTCTTCAGACGACGAGGAAGGTCCCTGTCTGGACCCCTCGGGGTTGTGTGTGGTGAGAGTCTGGAGCCCTCTTCTCCCTCAGTGGAGACTCGTGGTGCTGGATGACTTTCTGCCTGCAGGTGCGGAGATGGATCGATCGATCGATGTGCTGGATGGATGGATGGATGATGCATCGCGCGCGTCACATGAGACAGCGAATGGTGACATCAATAAAGGGAAGCATGTGCGATTGAATTGGTTGCTGTTGTAGCTATCTGCAAAACAATGAAATCCGTATACGAACATCGTGCGAGCTGTGTCTTGACAGTTCTGTAGTGGAAGGTTTCTGTGGGTGCTTTCGGACGACCTTTCAGAAAGCACACATTGAATCTTTCGTATGTTGTGTCTTCACAGATATGTCCTATGCGCACTTGCTCTTCAATGTGCATGCAGTTGAAATGGACGGTGGAGGTTCATGGGAGTTTTTTGGGACGAAGGCCTCCGGAGAGGGAAGGAACGAGATGTGGCTTCCTCTTTTGGAGAAAGCGTTTGCAAAGATGCAGGTAGGGTAGGCTGCATGGGGGTGGGTCTGCTCAATTGAGTCTGCATGAGTGATAACATGCAGCTCGGCTTTATTGAGAATTGAGGGAATCTTCGGATTGCATCCTCATCTAGACATGCAGAGAGGG
Source organism: Chromera velia (assembly GCA_018398765.1). Lineage (NCBI taxonomy): Eukaryota > Chromeraceae > Chromera > Chromera velia. Next base: position 65,307 of record JAHBMJ010001845.1, read on the forward strand.
AATATGCACTCAGGAAGTCTCGTCGAGTGTCAATGTTTCTTCGTCGGTTTGCTTTGGAAAAAAGAAAAGTATTGAAGATGGATGTGTGTGCAATTCTGCTGCACCTTTTCAAATGTCGCAGGGGAGCTACCCAGAGATGGATGGCTCCACGACGATCTTCGGAGCAAAGCTCTGCTCCCACTATTTGCTTGGTCCCACAAAGCAGGAGTTCAGAACTCTCCGCTTGGCGTGCTCGTCGGAGAAGGAGAAGAGACAGGCCGTAGAAGAGTTGATCACTTTGATCGAGGGAAGGAGGGCTGTGGTAAGTCCATCCCTCCCACCCTCTGTGTGTGGGGGGGAGGGGGGGGGATGCTGGGGGGAGGAGGGCTATTCCGTGGTCTTCCTGCACCCGATGGTCTTCTTTTCTGGACACCTCACTGAGTGTTTTGATCGAAAAACTGGAGAAAAAAAGCGATGGATACATAGACAGACACACGGACGGACGGACGGACGGACGGACAAACAAACGGACAGATAAGAAAATTGGTAGTCAGACAGTCACACGTGCTTCGTGGGCGCACATGTGTAATTTTGCAGACGTCATCGAAAAGACGACAGGAAGGGACGGGCGTTGGTTGACCATGTCTTTCGACATGATCAGAAATTTTGAAAGTCACTCAACAGATGTTTCTCTCGTCTCCTCCTCCCCCCTTTACTCTCTGAGGATGCCCTTTTTAGAAGAAGCTCTCAACGCTTTGTGCTTCTTGCCTCGCTGTCTCTCGTCTCTCTGTTCTCCTGCTCTCTCCACCCCCCTCCCCTCTGTCCATTCACTCATCACCATCAGGACTCTCTGCATGAATGCCCTCTCCTTCCAGGTGAGTCTCTCTTCCAATGACTCCGATACTTTCATCAACGAGCGCACAGGTCTCGTGCAGTATCACGCATACGGCATCGTGAGCGTGCACAGACAGCCGGGGGGGTTCTCTGGAAGTTTCATGAGAGCCTGCAACACGTGGGGCAGGGAGGGGGAGTGGAAGGGAGACTGGATCGATCACTCGGAGCTCTGGGAGAAGCACCCAGAGGTCGCGTCTGCTTTGGGGTTTGATGAGGAGGGACCTGTGGATGATGGTTGGTTTCGACAACTTACTGCATGGATGGCTCATCGCTGGATGGGTCGAGTCGTCTGTATTGTGCGTGCATGTGTCGGCGCCCTTCTTTTCGCCGCTCATCTCTTTTCCTCTTGTTCCCCACCTCCGTCTTGGTACGTGTATGTGTGTATGCCTGCGTATGCGTGTGCGACAAGGAAGACAGAAAGTGATAAATGAGACCCGGTATGAGCCTGTATTTGCCCAATGGGCGCACCCACAAACAAACACCTCTCGACACATGGCTAATGGGCTCGAGGTTCAAGGCAATTCAAGTGAAAGAGAAAGCAGCCCCGACAAGATTGAATCCTCGACTTTGGGTTCTGATTCGTTCTCACTATAACTGCACATGCATAAGCAGACCCTTTTTTCATACAGTCCGTGCTCATTGCTCTCCCTCTCTTTCTCGTTTTCTTTTTCTTTTCCTCTTTCTGTCTCTCTGCCACATTCTGTCTCTTTCCGTTTCCTTCCCCCTCTGTCTCTGTCACTGTGTTTGTCTCCCTCCTCTCTCTCACACCCTCTCTCTCTCTCTCTCTCTCTCTCTCTTTTTTCTTTCTTTCTTTCTTTTGTTCTTTCTTTCTTTCCTTTATGTATTTATTTATTTATTTTCTTTCCTTCTGTGGGACTCCCTCTTTCTCTCTCACTGAGGCTCTCTCTCTCTCTCTCTCTCTCTCTCTCTTTCTTTCTTTCTTTCTTTGTTTGTTTGTTTCTTTCTTTCTTTCTTTCTTTCTTTCGTTCTTTCTCTCTCTCTCTCTCTCTCTCTCTCTGTGTGTGTGTGTGTGTGTGTGTGTGTGCGTGCGTTCCTGCAGGAATTTTCTTCATTCAAGACAAAGACATACCAAATGCGTTCGGGCTTGCCTGGGTACAAGAATTTTAAATGACAGGCGTTACTCAAAGTAAAAGTGACCGTAAAACGCTCATATACTAACTGGTAGCAATCAATTAAAAACTAGATTATAAATGAATTGATCGATACAGTAATTAAACAACGTGATCGATCACTCTCACTCTATCTTAAGCTTTAATTCCTGCCCTGCAGGTAGCTAGCATTTTACGGGATTTTAGTCCAGGATTTTAGCGGATTTTACGGGATTTTGGCCAGGATTTTAGCGGATTTAGGCGGATTTTGCCCAGGATTCTGCCGGATTATTTCTCCAGGATTTTAGAATCTAAAATCCTGGCTCTAGGGATTATAAAGACTAAAATCCTGGATCCTAGGATTTTAGAAATGAATGCCAAGATTTTATGGAATTTTACGGGATTATATCTTTCTTCCAGGATTTTAGACTCTAAAATCCTAGGTGTAGGGATTATATTTTTAACGTTAAGAGTCCGGTAGAATCTTGGGCAAAATCCGTTAAAATCCGCTAAAATCCTGGCCAAAATCCTGTAAAATCCGCTAAAATCCTGGGCTAAAATCTTGCAAAATCCTGGCTACCTGCAGGGTGGCACCATTATGAACACATATATATCCTTACTGGCATTTAGGGCTTAGAAAAGATGCATCGCAGAAAAGGTGTAAATCGAGGAGTCACACCAGATGCACTTGTTTTGCACCAGATTTTGCACCTTATAAGAAGAGTTGGCTCCAAAGTCCAAGTTTTTAGGTAAAAAATAGGTGCGTATGAGGCAGTAGACCGCCCCTACGGCCCCGTCCCACAGCGCGGCAGGCCGTGCACGAGGGACATGTTGGCCGAGGTGGCGTCAAAATATGCTACACGCCGATCTAGACATCGATACATGGACACACGATCGAGTAAGTCACTAAAAAGTTCACAACGAAACGGTCTGACCGTCGAAGACTCATGGACAAGGGTAATTCAAGTTAACCTTAATATACAAAGGAAGCTTCCTCCAAGGGTCTGACTCACTCAGAGACTTTTTTGGAGTGAGAGCTGTCTGTGTTAAAGTTTTTTTTGAACCACAAGTAACTGTCAAAGCCTTCCGTTGAATTTAATTTGATTTGAAGTCAGCAGTGAAAGGTCCACCACAGACATGGGAGTTTTTCGACTCCTAAATTTACACAACCGCACTCTGCCGCTGCTGGCAGCTGCTGCACCAGTTCCGTTTCCCTTGGTTGTTCTTGCTCAGCAAAGAAATGCAAATCAGGATCAACATCTTTTTTTGTTTCATTCTTCCTTCCTTTGATTTTTCATGAAATCGCACCATTTGTCTTTGCTCTCTTTATGACTCGTCAGTTTGCTCCAAAGGGGCATGGCCCGGCATGCATACAGTGTGAACGTTTTATGGACCGTAAGAACAGAACTGAACTACAATATAGCACACAAACAGTGCCAACCACATTCAAACGCTCTAAATCTATACAGAAAAAGTATTGAGCAGATGAAAAACGTTGCTTGAATCAAGAAAAGAGACCCAGAAAGACACCAAAGTTATGAGACAGTCAGAGACACAGTTTTTAATTGCAGTTGAAAAAAAAAGTTTTTTATCGTCTTTTCACTCATATTTTAGGTTGTTTCACATAGTAAAAGTTTATGTAGCTAATCCATATCAAAAAAAGCTTTTAGCTAGGGATGGGCACAAAAGTTTTTTTTATAATATAGTTTGCCTGTAAAACTTTTAACTTTCACTTTAAAACTTTAAAAGTAAACATGCAACCAGACATGCAAAAGTTGATCTAAAAGACGTTGCTAAAGAAGTTGATTTCATTTATATCGTTGCAGGCAAAGTTAGTGCTTTGTATACTAGTAGATATACCAATTATACAAAAGTTTCACAACTTTAAAAACGATGTATATAATACATTACTATATTAATTATAATTCTCACAAAAATTCCCAAAAACAACTTTGATATAATTTCATATAAATTCAAACGACCGGCAACTTTGGTCCTCTAGGGCCCTTCTCTAGAAAATCTACTTCTTTTTTTGCCATAATTACTTCTCTTAAAAGACGGTGGCGGCTGCTTGCAATCACTATCCCCCCGGGCCTCTTTTCAATGTATGCCAACAGTGGTGCAACATCTTTGATATTTGCCAATTCAAAGTCTTCCATCCACTCGGCAGCCCCAAAGTACTGAAAAAACTCCAAGTCCTCCGTACCCTTCTCTTTATCTCAAATGTGTTCCACCACTCGCACTATTAATTTGCACAGGAAAAGGAAAAGGTTTTCTCATGTGAGTAATCGATCGATCGATCTATCCTCTGGATGCGTGGCGGTTAACTCGCTGCTCATAGCACTGAACGAAGCCGCCGACAGTATAAGCCTATTCTAGGCAGTGGAATGGGGGGGGCACCTGGAACATAAATCTTATCCTATCCTATCCTAAACCTGAATAAACTGAGCTTCTGCTACCTTCTATGTCGGCTAAATAGCAAATAATTAGTTTAGTTACAACTATATAGAGTTATTACTTACTTAATTATTAAGGACATATTTAAAAACTAATTGAAAAATATTTTTTTAAAATAAAGTCTAGAGCGCAAAAAAAAAACTTTTAAACTTTAGGGTCCACACCTAAGCTTTTAGGCCTTGAATAAGGCGCCTTTTAGCCACTAAAAATACTAGGAATTAACGTTAGAAATAGTGACCATGTTTTATTTGATTTAATTTAATTTGAGGTAGGGCTTAAGCTCAAATCAAATATCAAGTCAGGGAGGATCTAGTGTTTAAAGACCTATCAAATACGATCAAATATTTGATCAATATGACTTTCAACCTCAAATATGAAGGTCCTAAAAAAACTTTTGCAAGTACCGATCCGTTACGCATGCTGATTCAAATGAAAAAACCTAAATCTTGATGGTTTGCTCTCAAAAAAAAAACGTTTTGAGCTGCACTGAAATTGACGTTTCACCCCTTTTTATTTTATGTAGAGGTAAACCGATCAGCTGAACGTTTTCCCGAACAGCTGTGTTGACTTTTCTGGTGCTGGAACATCTTTTACGGCCCCCTTTTTGAGCGTCTGCAAACATTTTACACCCCATAAGACATGTCACACAATCCGACAGGGTCGAACGGGAAGAAAGAGGCATTTGTTTTTAAAGCCGGGTACACAAAAAAAATATGGTCCGTGCAAAAGGGGGCAAATGTGATTCAGTGTCAGGTAAAAATACAAGGAGCCGAGGGGGAACGAGAAACTATTTATGGCTGTGAGTATGCAGCAGTGGCAACCAGTTCTTTTTAAACCCACCTCATCAATTAGCATGGCTTGACGATCACGTCTGACAAACATCTGCAGCTGCTCCAAGAAAGACAGGAGAAGCTGTCGGAGGGGGCGGGGGGGGATAAGTTATAATTTTATATATATTTTTTTAAATTTTTGAAACACACATCAGAAATGTTCTGAATCTTCTGATAACTATTATCATGAAAAAAATGATCAGAATGACAGTAAGTCAGTGACTCAGTGAGGAACTTTAAGAGGTTAACCTCAAATTTTACCTCAAATATCAAATATTTGAGGTTGAAGCTCAAATCAAATCAAATCAAATCAAATCAAATATAATCAAATCAAATATGGTCACTAGTTAGAAACCCAAAGTAAACAGTGCACCTTATTTTGCACCTGATTTATGGTGCAAACCTGTTTTTGCACCAGCACCAGCACCTTATGCACCTTTTCTCAGCTTTACTGGCATTTATTGATCTATAATTAATATCTAAAATTTTGAACTTTAGTATATGTGCATGATGCAGTTTTTATAATATGTACAGCCTGAGTTTAAAGAACTGCATGAACACTAGACAAAGCTAGACACCAAGCGTTTCCGCCGTTTCAGCTTAGGTTTAAACGCATCAAAGCAGCCCTAGAGGCAGCCTGTGAATATTCATAAATCAATGATTTTGAGATGGAACCTAGAATAGAACGATCAATATGTATAGTGACTATAGTCAATCGTTTCAGTAACTTCAAAAATTAATAAGAATACATATATGAGCTAGTATATAAACGGCATAATTAATAAGCCTTTAAAAATGTATATTCATGGTCACTGCTAAGCATATCTAAGCGTCAGCTTTGTAAGTACTAGTGTGAGTATATCAATCTGTAAGAACTGATCCTTTAAACTAGCCTTTAAACCTAGGTTTGAACTTAAATGTTGATCAATGCCACTGCTTTCTAGATTGCTTCAAGTACAGAGTGTCATCTTAGATTTTAAATTTGAAGGTCAGACCTTTGTAATCAGCTATAGGATTTGCTAAAGGAGGGGAGGCTTATAGAGACTATAGATGGGGGGGAAAAAAAGTTGAGAGAGTGGGGTTATATAAGTATCTGGGTGTTCTTTTGTTCGAAGGGGGAGACTTAAGGGAGGTAATAGAAGAGAGGCTTAGCATAGCAAGTAGACGGATGGGTCATGCAAAGAGCGTAGCACTCTCTTTAGGTCGCCTGCCCCCCGTAGCAAAAATTTTGTGTTTATGCGCTTTCTGGTTGCCTGTTGCTCTATATGTGTTTGACTGTCTGCCTGTTTGCAAGTCAGATATGGATGCATTAGATGTCCTTCAATTGTGCTTTGTCCATTGGGCTTTGAATCTGTCTCTCTCCTCTTTCCATGTACCTACCCTGTGTCTTGTTGGTCTACTTCCTGCACGTGGGCATGTGTCGATGAGACTTGCTGGGTATTTGACTAACTTAAAACATATTGACCTCAAGATGCCCGCGGGTGCCTGGTCGGCTTTAATAAATAGTGATTGTCCTTCCTCTATGATGCACGCACAAAAATTGATTGGGTCGACCGGATTGGAAGAATTTGTGACTGTCAATCCAACCATCAGAAGAAGAAAAAAAGCCACCAAGGTTGGCCGTCTCCTTCTCTTAAGAGCAGTGATTAATCGGGAAATTGATGAATGGATTGATGGTTGTCTAGAAAGGGCCGCTTCACGGGGGGCAGTTTTGCAGTTTGGCAGAGGCATCAGACCGAATGTGTTCCAAACGTCTTATCTTACTGCCCAATGTTCGTCTCTCCTCTTCCTTTCATCTACTTTTCCTTCATCCCCTTTGTCCCCCCGTTTCGTTTCCCTCCCTCGCGCTGCGATCTGGTCTTCAGGCCCTTTTTCAGCCTTGCTGTATATGTTGCTTGGTGGTCGCCCCCATGCACCGTACAGAGGGTTGGAAGACGCGGTTTGCCTTGCATGCAGGGGCAAAACAGACGATCTACTGCACCGACTGACTGAATGCACAGAAACAAGAGCAGATCGAGAGGCTCTGAATGCAATTGTAACCGAAATTGAAGCGAAATTAGACAAAGCCCAAGAAAGAGAGAGAAAGTGGTTGCTATCGAAAGACTCCATCCCTTTAAAACACGCCATGCAAAGCGAATTGTTGGCATGAATGAAGGTCACCCTGGCACTCAGACATTCACCCATACCAGCCCTACGACTCTTGCGAAACATCTGTCTGCGCCCTCCATCGTAAGGTCTGTGATTCGATGCATGTGATGGTTACTTACATCTCTTCCCGTCTCACCTTTAAATGTTCTTTTTCCACCTCCCACGTACATCTCCCGTCCCCCCTCTCCACCGGTCTTCCTGTCTGCCTCTACTGCCTGAGAGTCTCTGTTGCAGTTGTCGCACTCCTCCCACAGAAGGGAAACGACATCAGCGATTTAGAAAGCATCTTCTAGATACAGGGTGTTTAGAGTTACGAGAGTGAAGCCCCCTCCCGTTGTATGATGCAGGTCCGGCAAAGGGACAATAAAGCATTGTCCTAGACTCATGCACTGCATGATGGCCTATAGACCGATTAATAATAATAATAATGCCACTGCTTCCTAGATTGCTTCAAGTACAGAGTGTCATCTTAGATTTTAAATTTGAAGGTCAGACCTTTGAAATCAGCTATAGGATTTGCTAAAGGAGGGGGGGCTTATAGAGGCTATAGAGGGGGGGGGGGGTTACAACCCGAATGGTTGCAAAAGATTCTTTTTTGTGGCCTCCCAGTATTCAGTTTCCATGCTATTAATTATAATAATTATATTATATACCAATTAAATTATTTCTAGAATTATTTTAATCTAGATCATCATCATCATCATCATCATACGCCATCGCCATCAGCCCATAGCAGGCTTAATTCCAGGCACTATTTCATTTTAATTTTCGGGGAATTTGACCTGGTTTTGTAGGGCAATTAAGTTTTTACACGGTTTTTGTCGTGCCAGTCTAGGTGCCACTGCCAGTGCTAATCCACGGAGAACGCGACTTTTCCACATATTTTCCGGGCGTCTCGACTGTTCTGCATTGTTCCCTCCCCCCTTCCCGAGTAGCTACATATTTGTTCCTCTTCTTTGATCCCTTTCATTCCATTGAAATTGCACGAATTCTAGCACGAATTACTGTACAAGTCATCACCGAAAGAAAGCTTTTGCGAATTCGTTGGCGTAAAAGTAGACGGAACCCCCCACTGACACAAGGGCAATGCGAGGTGCCAGACCTGCAAAAAGGGACCTCCACCCCTCCTCCACCCACACTTTCCTGAAGGCTTCCAACAAACTCGAATTCTCTAACTGCAGCACACACGACAGACCGGAGTTACAATTCCACATCGTCAATCAATCAGCATCCTCAAGTGCACAAGGAAAGAGCCAGAAAGGGGAAGCCTTCTAGCTGAAAAAGGACGTCATGCTGAAAAGAGTCCTGGAACTTTCTCCCGCATTCAGAGAGAAGGGAGCCCCTGGAGTAGTTGCTTTACCATACTGCAAGACCCCTTTGCCAACATGCACAAAAAAGAAGAAAAGTGTGCATCGACTGAAGGGTCACTCGGCTGAACAACGCAGCACAAGCACTGGCTGCATGCATCTTGAGTCGAGACAGTAGTCGGTGTTTCCTTTCTCGTCACTGCATCCAGGAGAACGCCAAACGGAGCCCTGATCGTCCGAGTCTCACTGAAATCATCAACGAAAGGAACCAAAATCCCAAACAATTAAGAACAGAGGGGAGCCAAAACCAGAAACAAAGACAGACAGAGACAGACAGACAGACAGACAGACAGACAGAAAGAAAGAAAGAAAGAAAGAACGAAAGAATGAAAGAAAGAAAGAAAGAAAGAAAGAAAGAACGAAAGAAAGAAAGAAAGAAAGAAAGAAAGAAAGAAAGAAAAAAAGAACGAAAGAAAGAAAGAAAGAAAGAAAGAAAGAAAGAACGAACGAACGAACGAAAGAAAGAAAGAACGAAAGAACGAAAGATCGAAAGAACGAAAGTACGAAAGAACGAAAGAACGAACGAACGAACGAACGAAAGAACGAAAGAACGAAAGAAAGAAAGAAAGAAAGAAAGAAAGAAAGAAAGAAGATAGAAAGAGGGAACCCCAAAGAAAAATAAAATTCGTCGCTCACCTCTTCATCAGTCATCTCTCGGGTCTTCACGGTGTCAAGCGGCTGAGTTGCCAGAGCGGCCAGTGCCGCTGCAAGGAAGCCCGCGACGGCAGCAAGCCACAGAGGTTGTTCCTGCTCTTGCAGTTGCAAGGCCTGTCCCGCCCCTGCTGCCACCAAAGCCCCTGTCTGCGTCTGTGCAGCCGATCCCAGAGGAGACGGGAAAGCAGATACTCCACTGCCGTCTCCGACAAAAATCCTTTTCACAAGTCCAATCGGGACGTCCAGGCGACCCTTTACAGTAAAGGAGCTCCATAGAGATCCGAATTCGGATCGAAACGTTTCGTACAAGGGAAGCTGCAACGTTAACACAAGAAAGGGTACAAGCGATTCGGCAAGAGACGTCAAGTGATTAAAGAGAAGGGACAATTGTGGCAAATGGCATTCTGCACAGCGGGGACAGCTGCAGCTGAATGAGAAAGTTCAGATGCAAAAGAAGAATGGCCAAAGAAAGGAAAGCAAGACAGGACATGAAGGCGTCGCTCCATTGACGAGTAAGTGGAACCTCCGGAGTGTGGCTGTCATTTTTCGTCTCTTCTGAATTCGGACTACCTTCCGCCAGACTAGACAGAGCAAACCATACAGTCGTGATTCAAATACGGTAGTTTATCAGAGTCAATTGTAGAACGCCGTCACCTTGTCCCTTTGCTTTGTGCCTGCATTCAAGCTGATTCTTCCACGTGACTTGGAGAAAGTGTGATATCCATAGATACGGAGAAATGCCGGTTGACCTGTATAGCGTTAAAGGGAAGGTCCCGGAGAAGCTGTGCGTCCAGTCCTGCAAAGAGGCCTCTCCATCCGCTCTTCTGCAAAAACACAGGGAAAGGATGGAGAGGTCTCTGGTGAGACGAAACAGCACCAGGAAAAAACAAAAACTTGAGTATCGCCTTTATGGACTAAGCGAAAAAGAAGAGAAAGACAGGTAGAAAACTTCTCGAGCAAATTTCACACAAGGGTTCCTTTTCTGTCTTTTTTGAATCCTGTACAGTTCAGGGAAGGAAACAATGTGTCCTTTTTTTCCAGCAGGTTTCTTCTATCGCGCATCATGTTGCTCTTTCTTTCTCTTTTCTTCTCGTTTCAACGGACCTTGTTGAGGATCTTCTGGAGAATCTGGAGCGCAGTCGAGCCCTTGTCGTTCACCTGCATGCTCGATGCATGATCGATCGATCACCGTTCACTTGGCTCTTTTCTTCCTTCCTTCCTTCCTTCCTTCCTTCTACTCTCAGTGGAAGGAAGCGCAAAAATTCGGTTTCGTCCGGTGGACGACAGGACCGAAACGGAGCAGCGAGAGCAAAGAGAGAAAAAGAACCAGAAAGGGTCAAACTCCGCAATGAGTCGAATAGGTACAACCAGAATCTCAGGGTAAACAAGAAGGGAGGGAATGGGAGGGGGGGGGGAAATACATATAGGCTTTTGGGGCAGTCAGAGCTCTGTCGATTCCTTTCCGGGACGCAACGGGGGCACTTGGTCTGCCTTCTTCTCTGTCTCTGTGCCTTGCACGGTTTTTGTCCTTCCGACTCGTCACAACTTTGAACGCATCTTCTCTGTATTGCATTGTCTTTTCGGCCTGTCTCATCAGTCTGTCTCTCAGCTGGGCGTTCTGTGTCTGCCCCAGGTGCATACTGGGGTTAAATGGAAAGGGGCCCAAGAAGATGCACCTCATACAGACCTGCTGCCGTTGTTTGACGATCTCAAATGGACATTTCACCTGCATGCATGCACACCAAGTAAAAAGAATTCATTCGTGATTTTATACGACGTTGGGGCCGAAGGGCTAAAGCGCCAGAGCGTAAGTGAGGAAGGAGAAAGACACAGACGAAAGAAAGAGAGACGGAAGCCGCAGAGAAAGACGGGAAAAAAGATGTTACCTCAAATGCTCCAAGAGGAATTTGGATGAGTCAAAACGAAATCTTTCTGACTGATCACTTCCATGGAGTCTTTGGTGAATGCAAGAAAAAGCCGACGGAAAAGGAGAACACACACACACACACACACACACACACACTCACACGCACAATTCAACTCACTGACCACTCCCATAGGAACAGTTGCCAGGGCAGAAGCCAGAAAGTATCTGGTTCCAGGGGACCCGAGCACCTGTCCCACTTCTTGGAAAAGCGCATCGACAACGGGATTCCCCATTTTCCCCTCCGTATCCCTTGCAATCTGACTCAACATATCAGCAGCACCTTCGAACAAATCGTTACACAAATCGTAAGAGACAAAAAAAACTGCAGAGGCATCAAAACTGCTGGGGCAATTCCCCGAAGAAGCTTTTTTGCATACGCCAGACGAGACTCAGACGGCGTCTCTCTCCTCGATCCACTCCCTGCTGCCCCTCCTCCTTTTATCGAGGAGGAAGAAGTCTCCTTCTCCTTCTCCTGCGAGCTGTCCTCGGTATCTGGGATGTTTTCCTTCTTCTTCCTTCTACACTGCTGCCTGGTCTTGACCGTGTCGAAGGGGTGGGTTGCAGCACGGACCACTGCCCGCACCACACCTGCAGTCGCCCCACTAGCGGCAAGTTTCGCATACTTCACAAGTCCTCTGTCAGTGTCGGCCTCAACTTGGTCTCTGTTTGTATTGGTCTGGAGGGAGAGGGAGAGGCTGCTTGAGAGGGGGGCAGGTGGGGCTGAAGCCAATGCTGTTAGGGTGAGAGACGATGGGTCAAAAGGTGGAGAGCTGGACGCGCTGAGCAGAATCTGTTTCTTCCGGTTTTGATTTGGACTCAGTAGAAGACGGGCCTGCTTCCTTTCACGCAGCGGATTCACGGATATGCTGTTTGTGTTCGGAAAGAGCGAGGCTTTACTGCTGAGATCGGTCAGAACGGGTACATGGTTCCTCTGTCTCTGGAGGCCCTCTCTGTGGGTGGAGACGGGAGACGGATTTCCAGACTGCTCCTGAGTCGTGGAGAGAAGGAAACAACACGCAAACTTGCTTAGACACAGAGGGGGCATGGGTCTTCAACTTCTACTCTACGAAGGAGACTCTGACTTTTTGAAGTGATGGCACACGACTAAGTTGGCCCCGCTGCCTCTACATCTATTTGTTCAGTGATCTTCATTGCAACCGCCTCTGCTAGCAAAGTCCTTGAAAGCTCCACAAACTGCATGTAAAGAAAGCCACAGCGTCAGATCACACTTGCGTTGGGCTGCATTCGGTGCGTTCTTGTACGAGGTGCAGGACTTTAGAATGACAGGCTTGGCCGGAAGAAGTGGACGGTCACCACTGATCGATTGTACGTACTCAGGGACAGTCACGACAAGACGATGTTTATTTGAACAACAGTGCGCGAGCATTGCGCGGGTGTTGCACGCGCGCGCGCAACATGCATGCACCATGCATCATGCATATTCATGCATGCATGCACCTATAATTCTTGACTTGAAAATGCATGTCATCCGACTCATGATCCGAGCAAACACTGAGTGACAAACCTGCATGGCGATGATCTGTTTCTGACATGTTCTGTCGTACTACGATTGACTTGCAACCGTCTACATTCGCTTGCAATGCCCTCCAGCATGTAAGGATTGCCTCCACATGCGTGAAAAGAAGTGAGATTCGTTTTCCCCCTGCGCTAAGATTCCGGAAGTTTTGGAGGAGAGACAAGCGCGCAGCCTTTTTTGGTGCTCCTGAAAGCCGCCTTCCGGTTTGGGAGCTTCTTCATAATGCTGCCAAGTTCGCTCTCCGGCTTTCTCTTTTGTTTTGCGTGCGTCACTGGAGCGGGTACCTCTCCATCGCCCGTCTTCTTCACTGAGTTCCCCCGTCCATTTCGGTCTCTTCACAGAGACGGCAAACGAGACGGCAGAGGAAAGAGAGAGGGCCTCAGGCCATTCACACTCCAAAGAGCCTCCGGGGGTGAAGAAAACCGAGGCCCAGAGGCAGACAAGAGGGAGACTGTCTCTCTCTTCACTCCGCTGCTAGACTCGGAGACGAAGGAGCTCACTTCCCTCGGCTCTGCCCTGCTCTTATCCTCCGTCTCCCTCTTGTGGGGAACCTACACTCCGATCATCAAACTCCTCTACAACCTTCCCCACCCCCCACCCCCTATGGCTGTCAACTTCTCAGCCTACCTTGCATCCATTTTTCTTCTCCTGGCTGCACGAAACTTGGGATCGAATGGAGGGGCAGACATCGAGACTCTCCAGGAGACCTCATCTGACTTTCATTCTTCAGCAAAGGGAAGGGAAGATGAAGTGGAGGATTCAGATGAGTCGTCTGTCAGTTTGTTACCGGCAGGGGCAGAGTTGGGTCTATGGCTCTATCTCGGGTCCATCTCACAGTTGTTCGGACTGCAGAACACACCCGCGAGCAGAGCAGCATTTGAAGTCCAGACCACAACAGTCCTGGTGCCTTTGCTGGCCAGTGTAACGGGTGGGGAGCGCGTGAGAGGGAGTTTGTGGGTCTCTGTTGCACTCGCATTTGCGGGAGTAGTAACACTAGCGGGGGGTTCCGTGTCTCTGTTTCCGTCTGAAGGTCAAAGTCTCTCATTGCAAAATTTGTTCAAAGGCGATCTTCTAGTCATTCTCTCAGCCCTCTTTTACTCCAGTCATGTGGTCAGACTGGGTAGGGTCGCCCCCTTTCTCCCCGCACTTCCCCTTGCAACAACCAAAATTGGAGTGCAACTTGTAATAGCTGGACTGGTTGTTGCCTGGACAGCCTACAGTGAAGGAGAGAGTGGGGGAAGTTTACCATTGACACTTTTCCTCCAGGACTTTGTGAATTCTTTCGGAGATTCTGTCGGGGGTAATTCCTTCTTGAATTCAGTGTTTTTTGTGTTTTTGATAGTCAGTGTGTACAATGGCGGGGTCTCTGGCTATGCCGCCTGGGCTCAGTCTGCGGGTCAGAAGAAAGTGAGTCCTACAGCAGCCAATCTTCTCTATTCCCTTCAGCCAGTGTGGGCGTCACTCTTCGCAGCGTTGCTTTTGAAAGAGCAAATTGAGACCCGCACATTGACTGGAGGGGCGTGCATTATTGCTGCATGTTTACTTGCTCAGACGGGACAAACAGAAAAAGAAACAGAGAAGAAAAAAGAGCGAAAAAGATAGCTGATCGAGTCCGATCAGTCTAGACCGAAAAGACAGGACAAGCTTCAGTAATGTGTGAAACAGGTATGGCTTTTTTTCACGTTTATATTCACATTCGCATCTACGCATTTCTCTGCCTGTCTGTCTCTCGGTCTGTCTGTCTGCCTGCCTGTCTGAGGGAAAGAAACCGTATGGTCTGTCTGTCTTTCTTCCTGCCTGCCTGCCTGCCAGCCTGCCTGCCTGCCTGCCAGCCTGCCTGCCATGAAGAAAAGAAGGGAGAAGAAGAAACATATAGTCTGTCTGTATGTCTGTCTGTGTGCCTGCCTGCCTGCCTGTCTGCCTGCCTGCCTTTCTGCCTGTAGTCTGTCTGCCTGCCTGAGTAGCACCTTCTAGAATCCCTGTAGTTGTATATGATCCACTTAGATAATATATTTCAATAATAGCTCTTATAAAGAATTATATAAGCACAGTCAGTTTGAATATATAATTCGCTGTTTATGATTTACGAGAAATCGACCTCCAAAGTCAATAATTTAGCTTTCTAACTTGAGTATTTTAGTTTACTATTCTAAATTAGTTCAAATTACTCTTAATTACTAAGTAATTTAGCTGTAATTGCGCATTAAATCGCTTTAAATTACTCATCTAAATTACTTAAACTTGCAGGGAATAAAATGAATAACATGAAGGCCTAGCGCGGAACGAATCATTGGAATCAATCAATCAATCAATCAATCAATCAATGAAAACATACAATCTTAATTGATAAAAATTGTAATAATGTAGTAATTACTAGTAACTTAAACTAAAACTCTAGCTGAAACTAGAACTGACACTTATAAAAGAAAATACGAAAAAATGAAGTAACAGGTTGACAGAGGTTGTAGACTATAGGTTATAGGCTATTGTAGGCCAACTGTGTGCTTAAAATCTAGAATTTAAATCCATTTAAATCCGTTGGCTATTAATGATTTTCTCCCACCGCCCACGGTGCGGCGGCCCACCCCCTCTCAGATAGATGCAACACGGTAGTTTTTCTTTTTTCAGGAAAATATCTTCTCCCCTTTCACTACCCCTCCCTCTCCCAGACAGACGCGGCGCCAGTTTTTCGTTCTTGAAGAAAAAATCCCTCTCCTAGATGCACGTCGGCTCCAGTGTCAGAGGTAGGAAGGGACGTAGGGACAGCAGCGGGGGCTGCAGGGGGGGACACGGCCCAGCTAGCCATCATGTCCTACAGTTCTGTGACAAAGAAACTGAGGATGGTTTCTCCCTTTCTGGGGTTGAGAATGACCTTCACCCATCCTTCATCCTTTACCTTCAATGAGATAGAGTCATATGGCTAGGTCATATGGACATTGAGGGAAGAAAAACAAGAAAGAGAGAGACGGGCACGCAAATTCCGAGTAAAATCCCGCTCCGCCTCTATGAAGGCAATTGGGGGAAGTCTAGAATTCCAGCGGACGTTCCAAGGGGAAGGGTTGACGGTGGGGGAGTTGGAGGGGGAAGGGAAGAGGCCGGGCATCTGATTAGCGGGGGGTGCGATGATGAGGGAGTTGGTGATCACAGGGGTGTTCTCAGGGTTCGCATCCATAATAGTATCCCACAATGGGGCTTGGAGATTTGTCTCGGTGTTAGCGTTGGCGGCAATGGCGGGGGGGGGTCTGAAAATGACGGTGGACGACGGTGGGAGAGTTGGGATAGGGAGGAGGACAGACATCTGGTTGTTAGGCGGTGCGATGATGAGGGAGTTGGAGGTGACGGAAGCAGTCTCGACACTTCATCCATGCCCCCAAAGTACCGGACACCGAGTGTCACAGCAGAAAGTCAAGGAGCTGGGCAGCCTAGGGATCTGCTGGGAACTCTTTGTCAGTGTGCATTCTCATCCCCCTCTTTTTGACCAGATTCTTCAGTAGAAAGTCTGCAAAAAAGGTACTGCAGAGCGACAGCTCTTCTGAATCAGCGCTCAGGCTTCCTATTCCCCCCCCTGCACTAACTTTTATGGGGGGGATAACAAGTTTCTTTGGAGGGACAATGGGGATGTCCGCAAAGGCGCTTTAAACGTCATGCTTGAGGGACTGCATGCAGTTTCTGTGCTACCTCCAGCTTCTTCTCAAAAGAGAACCCCTCTGCAACTGGATGCTCTCCCAAAAGCATTTCAACATCCTCATCTGTCACAAAGCTACATTTTACAGCGACCACAGGCTCGAGGTTGTACACATCGGGGCATGCGTATATTATAGTATTATAATTTTACATGGATAGGATATCGTAGGATAAGATTTGTGTTTCACTTTATTTCAGTTATGTACTAAAATGTAAAAATGTGTTTGATATGTGTTTGATAAAACATTAAACATATATTTAAACATAAATTTAAAATATATAAAATTTTGTTTCAAACAGACTTGAAAAGTTAAAAATCCGTTTAATAAAATTTTAAACATATCTAAACATAAATTTAAAGGATAAAATTTTGTTTTAAACAAACCTGAAAAATTAAAAATCTATTTGATAAAATTTCAAAGATATCTCAACATAAATTTAAAACATGAAATGTTGTTTCGAAAACACCTAAAAAGTTCAGATTAAAAAGTCAAGTTCGAATCTAAAAAATACTCGAATAGATCTTCTCACTTGCATCTTCGCACTCGTGCTTCTTAAGAAACTTGAGGGCAGAAAAGAGACCAGGCATCAGGATGAGGAGGGAGCCGGGGGCAGACACAATGGGCAGAGAGAAGGCAAAGGCTAAGGTAAAGGTCTGAAGGCTACGAGTCGGACCCATGCTAATGAACTCCCTCAGAAACTCAAAGAGATCTGTGGCTGCTGCTGCTTTGGTGGAGAGTGTCAGAGGGTCTATGTGGGCTTTTAGCCAGGCCACAACATCGCTCTGCCACCTCCCGTTGTTCTTGTTTGTAGCTGGAAGAGGAATGGGTGGATCTGTGGCTAAAGCACTGCCAGCCACACCGCCCTTTTTCCCCTTTTTCTTTCCTGAGATAGAGGCAGGCACTGCACCAGTGCCGAGGGCAGGAGGGGGGGCAGGGATAGCACTGGGGGCAGAAGGGGGGGTAGGAACAGCAGCGGGGGCTGCAAAGGGCGGCGCAGCCCAGCTAGCCATCACGTCCCACAGTTTTGTGACAAGGGAACTGAGGACGGCTTCCCCCTTTATGGGATCAAAAATAGCCTTCATCCATTGGCAAGCTCCCAAAGCACTGGACACCAAGTGCCACAGCAGAAAGTCAAGGAGCTGGGCAGCCTGGGGATCGATCTGCTGAGGACTCCTTGTCATTGTATATTCAGACCCCCTTCTTTTTGGTGAGACTCTTCACTGGAGAGCCTGCGAAAAAGGTACTGCAGAGCGATAGCTCTTCAGCGCTCAGGCTTCCTGTTTCCCCCTTCTCCTCAAACAAGACAAACAACTTTGCAACGTCAAGTACAATCAGGCAGTTGCTCGTGATGCTCATTTTGCGGTGAAAGCGACGGTACATCATGTGGAGGGCTCCCTCAACGCCCTCCCCCCTCCTCCAAAACAGATGTAACGCCGGTTTTTCTTCTCTAAAGAAAAACTCCCCCTATTTCCCCCTCCCCCCCTCACTACCCCCCCCCATATACAGATGAAGTGTCATCTTGTGACTGCGTTGGCCGGCGTTGGCCGTCACACTTTCCATCCTGGCATCGTACTCCACTTCTCAGAACTCCACAACTTCAACTCCATTAAATATTTGAAGAATCCTCAGCATGAAGAGGGCAGACTCATAGTGGTAGACCACCTAGCTCGTCGTAATGGAGGAGAACGAGAGAGCTTTCTTTTGGCTGTCGAAAGCGGGGCAAGCAGGTAGGCAGGAGAGAATTCTAGCCACTTTGGCCGAGTCAGACGTCAAGCAGCAGCTTCCCATTTTCTTTAGAGCAACAGAAAACAGAGTGGACTCCAAAGTAGGACTTAGTGGAATTCAAAGTGACTTTTAAATTTACTATATTTTAGCTTCATTATAAAGTAAAACTAGGTTGCTTAAAGCAATCTAGAGCATTTTAAAGCATTCAAAATCGTTACTCCTGTGCGAATCTGCTCAAATGTGCTCAAAAGACTGGTTGATTAGCTAGGGTGTACGGTGGGAAAAATTATTATCACCGCGGCACGTAGAAGTTAGTGAATGTTACCTGCAAAGAAGTACACAGGCACAACACTAATGGATACATTCAAAAGCAACGTTTAGCGCCGCCAATCAACTACAAAGAATTGCTTTTTCTGCAAGGGAAACAGTGCAGGAAGGAGGGTTTCACAGCTAGGCTGGTCAGACTGGATAGGAGGCAGTCAGCAGGGGTTGGACAGGATTCCGAAGAACAAAGTACAGAGACAACATAATTCTTTTCACAAAGAAGTCATACTACACAGTGCAAAAAGCTTGCGAATCGTTCTGCGTATGTCAATGAGAAACTGTAAAAAAGAAGGACAGGTCTGTAGGTAGATCCAGATGTTCAGAGGGAGACTAGTACGGAGTGCTACAAATGAGAAAGGATGAACGAGTAAGCCTTAGGAGCACTTACGTCGGGATAGTATGGACCGCTTTCAAAGACTGATACACACGGAGTAAGTGGAAGACATTCAAATGCATAAAAACTGAGCGATTGGCCTGGGTGGAAAAATGTCTAGCACGACTGAGAGCTGTGCAAAGCTTCAGAAGAGGCGGTCAAAAAATGGAGGCTCCAGCAGACTCTCCATCGACCCTCTCTCAGTGACCTCCCGTGTGCGTTTCTGTCAAGCTCCTAGCAGAACAAAGAAGCTGGATGCTAAGTAAATCATCATGCAAAGTGAGAGAGCAAACCGTGCTTCCTTAACTGACCTGCAGGTGTCCCCAAGTCTCCGTCCACCAACACCTGCAAATACGGAGGGACGGGCATTCATGCTTTGTGCAGTCAAGGAAGCACTTTTGTCTAGCTTATTCTGCGCGCACAAGGTCCCAAAGAAAAGACCAAGAGCCTAAGAAGCAGCGGGCCTGGACAGGCTAACCTGGGGGTTGACCGTGGGGCTCCCAAGACTGTGACCTGCAAGGAAACAGTAAGGAGAGCGGTGAGGGCAGCAGTACTTTAACACCTAGATAAGGCCGGCAGCCCTTCTCCACTTGAACAAGAGGAGAAGCAGCAAGCAGAAAGACGTTGGGAATAAGATTAAGACGGCTGGTCTCCACTGGACCTACCTGCAAGCTCCACTTCGTG
The DNA here is from genome assembly GCA_018398765.1 of Chromera velia. Classification (NCBI taxonomy): domain Eukaryota; family Chromeraceae; genus Chromera; species Chromera velia. Next base: position 85,001 of record JAHBMJ010001845.1, read on the forward strand.
CCGACCTGAGGTGACCCAGCAACTGTTGTTGTAGCCGTCTCCTCCAGAGCCCTGAAAGTGCACTCCCGAAAAAAAAGTCAAAACCGAGAAAACGCTCTATCAAATATCTTCTTAAACCATCAGAAGACATCTGACAGAGCGTTTTTTGTGGCAACATTTCTGTGGAAAAAGTTCGTTTGCTCAGAGGTTCAGAACTCCACAGTTTTGAACCTGTGGACCTTCAAGACGGCTAAGAGACTTCAGACCCGATTATTGGCCGACAGAGGCAAAGTTGGCTGCGTGCGTCGAAAAGGCAGGGTGCCGCCACCCGACTGACCCAAAACTGACTGTTTTGGGTCAGGGACCTCGAGTTAGGTCGGACACCCCCCCCCCCCCTGAGGTTCAGAAGTCCGCACTTCTGAACCTTGGGCCAGGGGGGTCAACCCCCCCCCGGGCCCCCCGCCGCCAGGTCCAGACATGGGCTTATCGTAGGTCCGGGAGGCACCGCTACAGGGCCAGAGGGGGTGGCGGCACCCTGCCCCTTCGACGCACGTAGCCGACTTTGCCTCTGTCGGCCAATAATCAGGTCTGAAGTCTTTTGTCCGTCTTGAAGGTCCACAGGTTCAAAACTGCGGAGTTCTAAACCTCTGAGCAAACGGACTTTTCCCACAGAAATGTTGCCACAAAAAACGCTCTGTCAGATGTTTTTTGATGGTTTAAGAAGATATTTAACAGAGCGTTTTCTCGGTTTTGACTTTTTTTTTGGAGTGCACTTTCGGGGCTCTGGAGGAGACGGCTACAACAACAGTTGCTGGGTCACCTCGGGTCGGGACGAAGTGGAGCTTGCAGGTGGGTCCAGTGAAGACCAGCCGTCTTGATCTTGCTTCCAACGTCTTCTTGCTTGCTGCTGTTCTTCCTGTTCAAGCGGGGAAGGGCTGCCCGCCTTATCTAGGTGTTAAAGTACTGCTGCCCTCATCGCTCTCCTTACTGTTTCCTTGCAGGTCACAGTCTTGGCAGCCCTACGGTCAACCCCCAGGTCAGCCTATCCAGGCCCGCTGCTTCTTAGGCTCTTGGTCTTTTCTTTGGGACCTTGTGCGTGCAGAATAAGCTAAACAGAAGTGCTTCCTTGACTGCACAAAGCATGAATGCCCGTCCCTCCGTGTTTGCAGGTGTTGGTAGACGGAGACTTGGGGACACCTGCAGGTCAGTTAAGGAAGCGCGGCTCGCTCTCTCGCTTTGCATGATGATTTACTTAGCATCCAGCTTCTTTGTTCTGCTAAGAGCTTGACAGAAACGCACAAGGGAGGTCACTGAGAGAGGGTCGATGGAGAGTCTGCTGGAGCCTCCATTTTTTGACCGCCTCTTCTGAAGCTTTGCACAGCTCTCAGTCGTGCAAAACATTTTTCTACCCAGACCAATCGCTCAGCTTTCATGCATTTGAATGTTTTCCACTTGCTCCGTGTGTATCAGTCTTTAAAAGCGGTCCATACTATCCCGATGCAAGTGCTCCTAAGGTTTACTCGTTCACCCTTTCTCATTTGTGGCACTCCATACTGGTCTCCGTCTAAACATCTGGATCTACCTACGGACCTGTCCTTCTTTTTCACAATTTTTCATTAACATACGCAGAACCATTTGCAAGCTTTTGCACTGTGTAGTGTGACTTCTTTGTGAAAAGAATTATGTTGTCTCTGTGCTTTGTTCTTCGGAATCCTGTCTAACCCCTGCTGACCGCCTCCTATCCAGTCTGACCAGCCTAGCTGTGAAGCCCTCCTTCCTGCACTGTTTCCCTTACAGAAAAAACAATTCTTTGTAGTTGATTGGCGGCGCTAAACGTTGCTTTTGAGCATATCCATTAGTGTTGTGCTTATGTACTTCTTTGCAGGTAATATTCACTAACTTCTACGTGCTGCAGTGATAATAATTTTTCCTACCATGCACCCTAGCTAATCAACCAGTCTTTTGAGCATATTTGAGCAGATTCGCACAGGAGTAACCATTTTAAATGCTCTAAAAAACTTTAGATTGCTTTAAGTAACCTAGTTTTACTTTATAATGAAGTTAGAATATAGTAAATTTAAAAGTTACTTTGAATTTCACTAAGTCCTACTTTAGAGTCCACTCTGTTAGAGGTGGTGCAGATGGAGGGCGGCTTGGAACAACTTTATGTAACACCCAAAGAATTTTCTCACCAGCAAAGTGTTGCCGGAAGCTGCCTGCCTGGGCCTCTGCCTCCTAAAGCTGCTGCAGCCCTTCTTTCTGTCCTCTCTCTCCTTCTCTTTCTTCTCCTTTCTCTCTTTTCTCTTGTTGAAGAGGTCAAGCACATTCTTTGTTTGTTCAAAATGATTGCTGCTCTTGACCTGCTCTTCAATTTCCTCCTAGGCTGCCGCAATTGCCTCGGCCCCCTTTTCTTCTATAAGCTCCAACTGGAGGAGCATGTGCGTAAAAGCCAGGGACAGTCCCCAAGAATTGGGTGTGTTTGCCTTCTCATTGCGCATCAGATACAAAGGGGGACACCCCACACTATCTCTCCGCTGGTCCACTTTTGTGTACACGAAACCAGAGAGGGCAGACTCAAGGGCCGAGGGGTACTTTGAACACTGCTTTCGGAGCGTGGGGCTGAGGAGTTTTATCGCAGTCCCACCAAATCGGATACCCTTTATTGGCTGCAACAGGTGTATACGGGTCTCCCGGAGTTTGCCCGTCAAAAAGGAGATAGCGTTCAATCTACCCACCTCATGCACATAGTGCCTCAGACATTTGTGCCCTCCCTGCAATAAAACAAAATCGTATATGCAGTTTGTGGGCTCTATTAAAGTAAGGGTCCTGAAGGCACTTCTGCAGTACCTGGAGGACTTCTTGGACCAGGGGTTCGGGAGCTTCAGGCACAGTAGGTCTGGTAACAAGCTGCCAATGGTGCCGCAAAAGCCTCTGTGGACTTGATCCTGTGTCGTGCTGCACAGTACGTAATTCCCCGCCCTTCTTCTCTTGAAACAACTTCTCTTTTCGTCGGCGACTCTCTCCAACAACCCCCCCATATCTGTGATATAGCTCTCAAACAACTCTGTACAATCCCCCCCAAATTTAAACTCCTTTCCCGCCAAAGCTGCCCAATAAGCCACAAAATGTCCTCCAGGGACTGGGTTTGGAAGAATTTCTTTTGCAGTGCATCTTTTGACTGTAGAAGATCTCGGATTTACTTTACTACCTCTGCCTGCCCCCCCAAGGACAGAAGTGTTACTTTTCTCCATTGTTACAAGACTCAGTACGTGACGTATGCGTCGCCTGAGTTGGTGACTGGCTCTCGATTGGAAGGCTTTTTAGTGTGTGCTGCAGGCAGGCAGATCAAAGGTTGGGAGGGAAAGAGGGACGCAGGGGTATACCGAATAAGCGAAAATGTAATCCGTGCCAACACTCGTCCAGACATATGTTCAAACGTTGAAAAAGGGCCAAACTAAATGGGAAGCAGGAATGGATCAGAGATCATGAGAAGCTTCTAATGGCAGTTCAAGAGGCTAGTGAATGAAATTACAAGCAGGGGTTTTCTTTGAATTCATGAACGGCTTCTGATGCGCTCTTCTGAGTTAAACATCAAATTGACACAGGATCGCAGGAGTGGAAAGAACAAAACGAAGCAAAATTGACATGATTTCAAACTAAAAGACCAACTTAGAAGAGCGAAAAGTAGACAGACCCCCAGCACTAAAATGAAAGAAAATCCCCACATACAATTCCCCTCACTGACCTCTTCAGAGAGAGAGGGAGAGGAACAAAGCACCAGACGAAGAGCGTTGCATATGTATATAGCGAGATCTGTATTCAATCTGCATGCCCCAGCCGATGATCTCGACTTCTCCCCCGCTCACCCCCCCCTCCCCGAATAAACGCAATGCAAGTCTCGCCTTCTCAAAAACATTGCAAGGTTCTTTCCCCTCCTCACTGCCCTCCCTCAAACACTAGCCCAGACATATGCAACACCAGTTTTTGTTTCCCCGGTGTCCATATCTGCATCCACACCGATCGGCAGATGAAAACCGTACGTGACACCTCTATTTGTGAAGTGCTAGGGTCCTGCCAGCACCCTTTTCCCCTCCCTACATAGGCCTTGCAAGATCGGGCAGGCAGCATCTTCCCGACGCTGTCCAACGGGCCCTTGGGCTCCCTCCCTCCCTCCCTCTTGTTGCGATGGCCAGCAAATTCCTTGACCAGCCTCTCCACTTCCAGCAGCCTCTAAAGCAGCTCTAAAGTGCCCCAGGGTCTCACGTATCCAGCCCCACACCTTCTCCATCCCTGCATTTTTCTCACGTATCCTCCGCCAAGGAATCTCCTTTGCTTGCGTGCTTTCAGATTTTCTTCCGATATGCTTGTCTCCCAATCGCGTGAAGTCGCCTCACCAGGTTCAGCTCCAGATCAGCCAGGTGCTCTCGCTGCCCTACCTCTTCAAAAGGCCGCCTCCACCACTGTTGATTGCATGACTTCGGGTGCCCCTCAAGCAGATTGATGCAGTGTCAAATGAAGGCACAGGGGTTTCGGCACAGACACGCACGCCTGTGCAGACAGTAGAAAAGGACGGGAGGGGTCGAGCTGTTTTCCTACTATCCTTGAAGCCTTACGGCTTCTCAAGATTCCCATCTACGGCGCTCGAGGCCCTTCACCAGAAGACGGGCCGGATCGATGCTTCGATCATGCATTTTCCCCTTCCGATTCTCCCCCTCAACACGCCATCACTGCAGCAAGCAGGCAGAAGTTGCAGCAATTTGCAGCAAAGAATAGCCAGGGGTCACAGGAGGCCCTGTTGCAGCGTCTATAAAGCTGAAAGAAAGAAGATTGATTGATGGATCAACTCACGCGATAGCAAATATTGCTCAACACGGCTTTGTGGGGGTAGTGGAGAGTCATGGATAGAAAAGAAAGAAGAGGCTGCAGCGGTGTAAGCACTCCGAGAGAGAAGCATGCAGTATCATCAGTCTGAAGGTAATAAGCACTACGTACCTTGTCAAGGAACCCTCAAATGTCCTTGCATTGAGACACGGGAAACGGAGTGAAGTATGAAAAAAGAAATCACCAACTCAGGGGGCGAAGCAGTCAATCCAAGAGCTCAAGTTGAACGCAGAAGCATGAAAGAATGTATTTGGTCTGCATCGTGTAGGGAAAATGTCCTCTTTGGGCGTTCAAAACGTTCGCAACAGTCTGAGTCTCTCACTTCAAGTGTTGCTGAGAAGAGACGACCAAGTGCCAAAAAACAAAGCGCTCAAACAAAACTTGCAACAGTCTGCTCAAGCATTCAAACACAGAGCACAGGCCAAGAAGAACATTTTCTGTCTAAATGCTACATTTCTACAAGTACTTACCAGCCTTGCAAAACCTCGAATTGGTCTCCCATTATCTCCTATGATCTCTCATGATCTCCAGGGAAGTGACAGTCAGACTCTTCATGCGCAGACGAGAAAGTGCCCCTTATGCATCTGGCCCCGGAAAGTCCATGTATCTGCGCATATCCGCACATATCCGCGCGCGCGGTACGGCCACGGCCGCGGCATCTGAACGCTCTGTCCAAGCCCTTACTATACAGATTGAAGGACCTGGTCCAAACTTTACAAAACTTACCCCAAAGATTACCAAAGATCAAAATATCGGAACTTCTCTGTGATTTGTATCCACCCCTTCCCAAAAAAGAAAATCATAAACTGATCTGTGTGTATCCATTAGTATCCATATGTAAAACATGTTTGTTTAATTTCGGCTTAAAGTGGTCTACGCGTTAAAGTACCGCATTGATATATATAGTTGCTAATAGTCGCGTTTATGTTGTATGAGGTAATGTGCAGATATCTACGGATATGCACTGTGGGCCGTAGTAGGCCATAGCTAGTACACATTTTCAAAACATATCAAAACATTTCATGCAGAGCCTAAAGATTATTTCATACCATCTGCATTACATTATCAAGTATTATCAAGTCTACATGGGCTAACGTGGCCCGTTACATGGGCAAGCGGTTTAAACGATCAAGGCTATCATTCAGATGTTGTCATTCATAAACTTATTAAGATTAAATGACTTGTACTACTGTAGAGGCATGTATGACATCTCCACAATCATCTCCCAAATCAATCATGAGTAAAATTTAAACCACACTATAACAGTGTGTTTATATAATCTAGCATATACTGCCAGGTACTACCAAGTACCGCTAGATTCGGCGCTAGGACTCAAAGCTAGCTAGGCTCCGACAGCTATAGTCATTCATTCATTCGATCATTCATTCATTCATTATCAAATTTTATAATAATCTTCTAATCCTAGATAATCTTGTAAAATTACGAAGAGAATCTACATTCTTTAAAAAATATTGGTCATGAATTATCATGAATATCATAAAAGAATGATAACCTTTATTGAGATTATTGAATGATCGATGGGGCATATAGCCGGGCAGGTCATAATAAAATCACAGAAACAGACAAAAATGAAGAATGACACGCGAGAAGAAAAAGAAAGACAGAGAAGGTCAGGAGAGTGAGGTCGTGGAGGGGCAAGACACACACACACACACATACACACAGAGAGAGAGAGAGAGAGAGAGAGAGAGACATTCAGATGAGCAGTACCAACATGTTGGTTAATTTTCTTCAGTCTTCCAGTCACCACGGACAGAAAACAATGCATGTAAATTACATCAAATATGTTTTCTCAAACATTAAGCAAAACTGTCGATCGAATTATTTGACCCGGTCGCTTCGACAACCTTTTGCCCCAAAAAGGGATGGTGCCTTCAAGCTGCTGCGCTTTGGTTTTTTGCGCACGCTGTGTTCGTCTTGTAGATTGCTCTCAAACAAATGAGGCCGGCATTCCTCTCTGAGGCGAACAGAGCTTCTAGAAATACTTTTGCGGGGAAAGGGTCAATGTATTTCAGACGGTTAGCAGACTCAGGGAGAAAGAAGCAAAAAGACAGAGGGCCATCTAGACAGAGGAGCTAGATGCAAATACTGCCCATCCGATCTGCCGACCGAACCACCGACCGAGAATTCGATGGGGGATCAGACTGCCTAAGTATAAAACCACACAGGTCAAAAAGAAAGAGAGAGACGGGGAACGAAATCGAGAGTGGAGAGGCGAGAGAGACGGTGAGCTGGTCAGGGCACAGAAGGGGGAAGAGGGCCCAGCCTGAGTCTGCTGGAGATGCTGAATCGCACTGCACTGCATTGCTGCAAAAAAAGGCAGGGAAAGGAACTGGATGGGGTTCACATATCATTTTCTTTCATCTGGTCATGAGTATCCTTCCATACCTCTCCTTTCCTTTCAAAAATACGTTTCTCTGACTAGTTTTTGCCTTCACGTAAATCCGCTTACCTCTTTTCTCTTTACTGGCTGTGCACTCTTTTGGCGCAGATACTGCTGGATGAAGCTCACTCTTCATCACTTTCCTGTTCATCTTGTTTCTTCAGCCCCTTCCAATCTTCACACTCCAGATCGAAGGAAGGAGGAAGAAGGATAGATGTGGAACCTCCCCATGTACCCGTCTCGCCCCTCTTTGCCCTGTCATTGTTCCCGCCCCCCTTCCACACAGAGTCACTAGAGGACTCACTACGTCTCGGCACTTCCTCCTCCAACTCTCCCCCCTCCCCTATCGAGACGCCTGTCAACTGCCGATCTGCCTCTGTGCTGTTGACTGCCAAGGTAGCATCCATGTCTGGATTTTCCATTGGGTGCATCACTGCGGGATTGTCTTCAATCGTCTCTACGTCCTCATCAAAGAAACGAATCTCAAAGAGCAGGTAAGGCATCCACACATGAATTTTCATGCTTCCTTCCCGTCTCCCCACATAAAACGCCGCACCCCCAACTCCCGGGAGAAAACAATCACCCCCCACCATACGGTACCCCAGACGGTCAGTCATCCCCACACCCACACCCAGGTTCCCCCCATACCCGATGAATGGCTGGATTTTCATGTGGGCACATTTGAACTTCCAGAGCTCTTCAATGTTGAAGAACAAAAACGGATGGTCGGCCTTCGGAAAAATTCCACACACCCGTCCCTCTGCCTTGAACGCCTCCGCCTGCTCTCTCTCTTCAGGGCTCATTCTCGATTTTTGGCGCTCAATTCGTGTGGCCTGACGCTGCAGGCGAGTAGTTGCCTGCCTTTCCAGTCGTGTGGGGCGACAGTCACTGCTCAACGACCTGGATCCACGAGGGGGAGGGGGCGGGGGATCCTCTTTTCCATCCTCCGAATCGGACGAATCGGGCTCTGAAGGAATGTCATCGAAGCACGAGGACTCCCCCAGACCCTGCAGTTCCTCCAGGTCCTTCGCGTCGTCCACAAACATAGACCTGAGCAGATGGGACGAAAGAACAAATCACAAAGATAAACATAGACCGGAGCAAGAGGGGACGAAAAAACAAATCACAAAGATAAACATAGACCTGAGCAAGAGGGGACGAAAGAACAAATCACAAAGATAAACATAGACCTGAGCAGATGGGACGAAAGAACAAATCACAAAGATAAGCATAGGCCTGAGCAAGAGGGGACGAAATAAATCTCAACAGGAGGGAAGGAGACGTTTGGAGGGACTTGACAAGAAAGGGTAGAAGAAGTCATGAAAAAAGGACTTACGCTTGACTGAATGCATCACTCGCACAGACTCGGCAATGCGAGTAAATCTGGAACTCCAGATGTAATTTGTCCACATGTGCCTCTTCCTTTCTTCCCCCTTTCTGTTGTCATGCCTGGCTGCCTCAACGCACTTCTGCAAGACGAATATGGACCTTTCAAGTCTTACATTGTGCACAAGCTACATGAGAGACTTTTTCTCTCCTTTAACGTCAAAACCCAATTAATTCAACTGACGTCATTGCCTTCACAGCCCTCCGTTGAGCAGGTTCAGGCAGGGGCACTCCTGCGAGTCTCTTGTCGATCTCTCTGCACACGGCCTCGTTCATCTTCTCGCCCCTCTTCGGACGCACAGGCAACCACCCAGAGGAGATTACACCGATCGAGTATACACCTAAGTGCACGCCTCCGTTCCAGTCGAAGTCAAATCCGACCTGCGTGCAGGTATGCATGAATTGCACACTTCGAAAGAAAAGCCCCACGGTGTAGCGAGCTGTATACTGTCACAAAAGAAAGGGATAGAAAAAAAAAGTACTGCTCTCTCGCTTGGAGTACAGTCGAATCTTGTTAGAAAACCATATTTATACAACACGTGTATCTGGATAAGTGTGCTTTTCGTATGTGTAAGATTACCAAGGGCCACTCCATCTGTTCGTGTCCAGCACACAAGAACACGAGTGGTGCTTGTATTACAATTGAATTTAATTGCAACCAGCAGATTTGTTTTGTGCGTTCACAAATGGGAGAGAGGAAGCGTGCAGGATTGCAAACGTGTGAATCTCTTGTGTGGTTCTCTCTCTCTGTCCACATGCAGACTTCCCCACCCAGTTCTTGCTGAAGTGTTCCCCCATGTAGAAGTCCACTCCGAAGGCAATCTGCTTTCTGAAGAAGGCCTCTCCCCTCTCTATACGGAGGAACGGCAAGGAGAAGCAAACAGGCCAGCGGGACGGGGCGTGAGAGGACAAAATGGCCTCGGCTTCCCGGGTCTGGATGTCCGTTGGGACGTCTTCTGTCTGCACACTGCCTGAAGAGGAAGCTCCCCTCTCTTCTACGGCTGTAGAAGGGAGTTGGTGACTCATCTCTGCAGGAAGGCTGAAGGAGAAAGGAAAAATGTATATCAAGCTGCAACTAGCCCTGTCGAGCAGTAATTGCCGACGGGCTTCCTAGGATATGCTGAAGAACGTGTCTCGTCTCGATATCTTTGCAAGAGCAGTGGCACTCGAGTTCGGCTGTAAGGCCTTGGTGTTTACAGCTCTATTTATACACTCATGTATATGCTGGTCTGACGTGCAAAGGTCAATCCAATGTCAGAAGGGTCACGGGTGCAGAGATGTGCAGAGAGTGAGTCGCCTCGGGGGGCAGCTCAGCTCTGCTGAGATCAGCCGAGAGGCCCTGAGATCGCACGCACTCGCATAACGCATTTTTTCATTTTTGGGGGGCCGGGCCGGGGGGTTACTTCTATCTCCGTCTGTCACAGTGTCGCCCGAATTCCAAAATATGCCCCTCAAGCAACTTGCACGGAGCTGCGATCGTACATATCTTAATTACTTCACACATGCATACCCCTCAAGTAACTCGCACAGAGTTGCAAGTGATGATATTGAGCACACCGCCCAGTCCTAGGGGTGACGGCATAGGTTCAATCCCTAGAAGCGTAAACCTAAGGCAAAACCTACGTTTAATACCTAGGTTAACGAACCACGGCCACGAACCCCAGTGAAGACCAGCGGCTGGAGGACACAAACGACGTCCGAAGTAGATAAAAAAGAGGCTTAAGACGTGTAAAATGGCCTGCTAGTGGCAAGACATTCCGAGCTCAAATCAAAATACCAAGAAAGATCGACTTCAAACCTCAAAGCACAAATTAAGACAAAAAACATAACCCAAACCCAACTGGCTGCATAGAGTACGAAAAAAAAAGAGGAAGAAATGTGGCCAAAAGTTTAAGAGCAACAGTACAAGTAAGAGGAATGCAACGAACCAGCAAACAGATGCATGGTAGTACACCTTCCCGCAGCACTGTAAGAGCTCTCTCCCAAGTAGAATCAATCAAGAAAACAAAGACGAGATGCCGAGTATGACACGTACACACAGAGTGTCTCATACCTACACAAACTGTCGACAATTGCTCACAGAAGAAAGATGAAACAAAGACTGAACACGTAAACATCCATGCACATCCATACATCAAAAAACAAATCTAAACAAATCATGCAGCAATCCCAGGATCCTCCTGAACAAAATGGTCCCTCTCGTGCGCCAGCTGCATCGGAGTTGCAGTGCATGCTCGCACGGTCCCGAAAAGCATACTTCGTGCACGTTACTATGGCCCCGACCCCATGTATGCATACTCCTGTATAAGACATGCCCAAACCCCCGATGGTGTAAATTTACGGACCCCCTAAAGGGCCCCCCGAGGCATTCACCCAACTGGTTAGGTATATCTCATATATATCGCCTCGGGGGGCAGCTCAGCTCTGCTGATGTAAACCGGCCACGAGCGGTGGGCAGGCGACGGGCCCGCAGAATGGTGGCGCCGCAAGGCATTGCAAGACGAGCCGTGAGGCGCACGCGGACTTCAATAAATGTGGTACGACGTAGAACGAACTGAAGTGACATCGATCGGCCTGTCTGCTTAAAATGTAGCGATTGACTGTGCTGTTCGACGGAATGTTATATGAACTCTTCTAGGTTAAACTCTTACCCTCCTTCTCTAAAGGGTGTACACGGATAACATCTGAACCTACTAGCCCCGTACAGACCTTATAGTATGGTAGAGCAGAGCAGGTTTCGACCAGGTTGACTAAATTGTTCGCTGAGCACAGCTGTGAGGTATCGCAGCCTCACTGCTCCAGACTCGTGAACCGAGAAGTCAGATTAATGAAGCGTTGCGTATTTCTGCGAGTGCACATCGCTCTTCATTCTCTAAAAAATTAGTAGTTTAAAACCTATGAGTTTCCTGCAAGGAAATAGATGGATTCAGTCTGGTGTCAGCGTTGGAGAAAGTGTCGGTGTTATTGGAGCGGGCTGAGAGGTTGAAGCAGAATACATTTTTTGAAATCGCCCGCTATCCAGAGGAAGCATTCTCTGAGATGAGAGAGATTGCTCAAGGTATTCTGGAGGTGACTCGCATAGACGATGTCAAAACTGCATCAACTACCGCCAGGATTCATACCAACGTGTCTGTTGTAGCTGTTCAAACATCTCAGGTGCGGAAAAAGAAAACCAGAAGGAGTCGTCGCATGACGGCAGCTGCGTGGGGGAAGGAGATGTTTGCTTTGCACGTAGCAACGCCGACAGCCGAGGTAGCACACATTGTAAAGGAGAGCATTCAGGAGTATGGAGCTCCTCAGAAGCCGCGTTGTATTCAAACTACACAAAGGATATGCATCCCACTCTCGAGAACCAAGCCTTCTGTAGAAACATCTCTGCCTTCTGCTGCTTCATGACTGGAAGCGGACAAAAGGGATATGTCTATGATATCCAGTCAGGAGGGTGAAGTGGATGAAAGAAATGAGACGCAACGAAGTGCAAGGACCCCGAAGAAGGTACTGCGGACTGAGGTGTTGTCTCCTTCATACTCTCTAGTGGAAGCAGACAGAGAACACCTACCGAAGTACCCAAGTGGAGAAAAGAAGGAGAGAGGCAGACTCTGAGATGGAGGTTCAAACAAAGGAGATGACAGGGTGCCGACAAAGGTTCTAGAAGGAAAGAAAGTTGATTCTCTTCCTGAGGTGGAGGAGATGAAAGCGTCGTCTTCAGAGTTAGTTGACGAAAGGGCACCGATAAATACATGGGGTCCAATGGTTTATATTGGAGGAATGTGGAGAGAGGACACAAAGAGGTTAAATGAGATGGCAGAGAGAGAACTAGAGAGGGAAAGGCTCGCCTATCAGGAACGTGAAGGCAGAGCTGGGAGGGCATGAGTGTGAAGACAGAGGAAGAAGGAGAGAGACAAAGTCTAAACGCTTGCAAGAGCATGAATGGCGAGAAGCAGACGCGAGACAAATGCTTAAAATGGATTAGTTCTGGCGACCGACGTGTGTTGAACTTCGGTCAGATCGTTTGGTGTGTGTGTGCTGTTTTGTGCATGACCGTATCGGATATGTAGTTCGTTAGAGAAAATTTTGAGGGGGTAAGTAAGGAATAGTTAGGAATTGGACCATAGATGGTAAGGAATGAATGGGCTCCGAATCATCCTGGGGAGTAACTTGCTGCATATAGAGAGAATGCGCACTGCCAGCAAGTAGAGAGAACAATTCAAGTGACATGAAAGGAAGAGAAGGAAAAGGGCTTTGCAGGGGGAAGGAGAAGAGCACAGAAGATCTTGAGTCTGACTCATTAATATCAATCTCGTATCGATTTCTTCCAGAAAATCTGATCAGGATGCACGCTTTGTTTAGAAGAATTGCTCTATACATGACTTTCATACTGCTGTGTTGATAGAAGGAGTACATATACAGATACAGAGACTGAGCGTAGCCTCAATCACCACAAGGAGCACCGTTGGCGACCATATTGAGCTCCCGTACAGTCGTTTACACTCTTGGTTGCCCAGACTCTAAAGTGCATTACCAGTCAATTGCAGTGGGGTCATGCCCTACACATATGTAATGATATACAATAAGGATGGAAAGTTTATGACGCCAATGTCCCAGTCATCCATTTACCTGAGATCGTGCCTCAGTATATCAAAAACTCAAGGAGAAGACAGGGAGACTCGGAGTACAGCTGTGAGAGTAGGCAGATAAGAGGTGCCATGAAGTGTGTGAGAGAGAGAGAGAGAATGTGGGAAGAAAAGGGAAGTGTGTGGACGTATCAAGGTTGCCTGCAGTTTGTACTTATGACTGCATCTCTTTCTAGATCTCTTTGCATTCTGACTGTTTTTTGTCTCTGTTAGGTAAAGAATGGGGACTAAGGTGGTTGGGAAGGAAAGAGAAAAAAAGAAAGGAGAAATTTTTTTTAAAGAAAATAAGGAGAATGAAGGTATTGTCTGAGGTGTCAAATGCATTGATTGATCTAATAGTATGGATTGCTTGATTGAAGTAATGAAAGGATGATTCATGATAGCAATACGAAATGTGAAAGGAAGAAAACGGAAAGCTTGGAACCGAGCGTGGACGTCAGTCTTTGCCGGCATGCAGATATGAGCCTGTTACACTTACTGATCAATGGTTTATAGATGTATGCGCATGTAGGTCGACTGCTAGCCACGGTGACAAGGTTGGTGGTCCGTTAACCTATGCTGTGCTGTCGCATTATCAATCACAGTGCTGCATATGTATATGTTCGTACCTAGTTTGTATGTTCAGGTTGTACATGCAGACGATGGAGCTGTATATCACCGTGACGGTGTGTCAGAGTATATCAGAGTTGCTGTAGGTGAAAAATCTCTGAATGAAAAGCAGGAGCCGAGCATGGTCGTCGGCCTTGAGTAGGGGGCAGGTATAGGCCGGCCACGAGTGGCGGGGAGGCAACGGGCCCGCGGAGTGGCGGCGCCGCAAGGCATTGTAAGACGAGCCATGAGGCGCATGCGGACTTTAAACAGAGTGGACTCCAAAGTAGGACTTAGTGGAATTCAAAGTGACTTTTAAATTTACTATATTCTAGCTTCATTATAAAGTAAAACTAGGTTACTTAAAGCAATCTAAAGTTTTTTAGAGCATTTAAAATCGCTACTTCTGTGCAAATCTGCTCAAATATGCTCAAAAGACTGGTTGATTAGCTAAGGTGCATCGTGGGAAAAATTACGATCACCGCGGCATGTGGAAGTTAGTGAATGTTACCTGCAAAGAAATATACAGGCACAACACTAATGGATATGCTCAATAGTAACGTTTAGCGCCGCTAATCAAGTACAAAGAATTGCTTCTTCTGTAAGGGAAACAGTGCAGGAAGGAGAGCTTCACAGCTAGGCTGGTCAGACCGGACAGGAGGTGGTCGGCAGGGGTCGGAGAGGATTCCTAAGAATAGAGCATAGAGACAACATAATTCTATTCATAAAGAACTCACACTACACGGCGTAAAAGCTTGCAAATCGTTCTACGTGTGTGCAAATCGTTCTCATAGAACACGTTTCTTGACTGTTTTGGGTCACGGACCTCGAGTTGGGTCGGACATCCCCCCTTTCCTGAGGTTCAGAAGTCCGCACTTCTGAACCTTGGGCCAGGGGGGTCAAACCCCCCCGCCGCCAGGTCCAGACATAGGCTTATCGTGGGTCTGGGAGGCGCCGCCATGGGGCCAGAGGGGGTGGCGGCACCCTGTTCCTTCGATGCACGCAGCCGACTTTGCCTCTGTTGGCCAATAATCGGGTCTGAAGTCTCTTAGCCGTCTTGAAGGTCCACAGGTTCAAAACTGCGGAGTTCTGAACCTCTGAGCAAACGGACTTTTCCCACAGAAATGTTACCACAAAAAACGCTCTGTCAGATGTCTTCTGATGATTTAAGAAGATATTTGACAGAGCGTTTTCTCGGTTTTGACTTTTTTTCGGGAGTGTACTTTCAGGGCTCTGGAGGAGACGGCTGTAACAACAGTTGCTCTAGCAGTTGCTGGGTCACCTCGGGTCGGGACGAAGTGGAGCTTGCAGGTGGGTCCAGTGGAGACCAGCCGTCTTGATCTTGTTTTTAACGTCTTTGTGCTTGCTGCTGCTCCTCCTGTTCAAGTGGGGAAGGGCTGCCAGCCTTATCTAGGTATTAAAGTACTGCTGTCTTCATCGCTCTCCTTACTCTTTCCTTGCAGGTCACAGTCTTGGGAGCCTCAGGTTTAACCCCCAGGTCAGCCTGTCTGGACCTGCTGCTTCTTAGGCTCTTGGTTTTGTCCTTGGAACCTTGTGCACGCAGAATAAGCTGGACAAAAGTGCTTCCTTAACTGCAAAAAGCATGAACGCCTGTCCCTCCGTGTTTGCAGGTGTTGGTAGACGGAGACTTGGGGACACCTGCAGGTCAGTTAAGGAAGCGCGGCTCGCTCTCTCGCTTTATATGATGATTTGCTTAGCATCCAGCTTCTTTATCCTGCTAGGAGCTTGACGAAAACGCACAAAGGAGGTCACTAGGACAGGGTCAATGGAGAGTCTCCATTTTTTGACCGCCTCTTCTGAAGCTTTGTACAGCTCTCAGTCGTGCCAGGCATTTTTCCATCCAGGCCAATCACTCAGTTTTTATGCATTTGAATGTCTTCCACTTGCTCCGTGTGTATCAGTCTTTGAAAGCGGTCCATACTATCCCGACGCAAGTGCTTCTAAGGCTTACTCGTTCATCCTTTCTCATTTGTGGCACTCCGTACTAGTCTCCCTCTGAACATCTGGATCTACCTACAGACCTGTCCTTCTTTTTTACAGTTTCTCATTGACACACGCAGAACGATTTGTAAGCTTTTACGCCGTGTAGTGTGAGTTCTTTGTGAATAGAATTATGTTGTCTCTGTGCTCTGTTCTTAGGAATCCTCTCCGACCCCTGCTGACCGTCTCCTGTCCGGTCTGTCCAGCCTAGCTGTGAAGCCCTCCTTCCTGCACTGTTTCCCTTGCAGAAGAAGCAATTCTTTGTACTTGATTGGCGGCGCTAAACGTTACTGTTAAGCATATCCATTAGTGTTGTACCTGTGTATTTCTTTGCAGGTAATATTCACTAACTTCCATGTGCCGCGGTGATCGTAATTTTTCCCTAGCTAATCAACCAGTCTTTTCAGCACATTTGAGCTGATTCGCACAGAAGTAACAATTTTAAATGCTCTAAAAAACTTTAGATTGCTTTAAGTAACCTAGTTTTACTTTATAATGAAGCTAGAATATAGTAAATTTAAAAGTTACTTTGAATTCCACTAAATCCTACTTTGGAGTCCACTCTGTTTTTAATAAATGTAGCACGACGCAGAACGAACTGAAGTGACATCGATTGGCCTGTCTGCTCGAAATATAACGATTGACTGTGCTGTTTGACGGAATATTATATGAACTCTTCTAGGTAAAATTCTTACCCTCCTTAAAGGGTATACACGGATATCGCCTGAACCTACTAGCCCCGTACAGACCTTACATCTGTGATCAGCCGAGAGGCCTTGAGATCACACGCACTCGTATAACACATTTTTTCATTTTTGGGGGGGGGGTCGCTTCTATCTCCGTCTGGTTATTCTATACTGCGTTTGGCTGAAATTTGCATAGCGTACTTGATTTGGATTAATTCCGGACGAAAAAAAATGAGTTTTGAAATATATGCTGGGGGCCCCCAACATGTTTGGGAAGGGGCTTCGGCACTCCACTTGCATGCCCGATGACTTTCCGCCGAAGTTTCCGGGGCCTGATTTAATTTGTTTGAAATTCAGATTCACATCTGACGAAATTCAGTCTGTTAGATCTGAATCAGAATTTCAAACAAATTGAATCGGGCCCCAAAAAGTTGTTGGGCGTGGAAGTAGAGTGCCAGGGCCCTGTCCCTAACATGTTGGGGGCCCCCTGCATGCATCTGAAAACTTTTTTTTAAAAAGAAAATAAATCCTGAATCGCATCTTGTGACGAAATTGCAAAATCGCTTCGGGGGGCAGCTCAGCTCTGCTGAGATCAGCTGAGAGGCCCTGAGATCGCACGCACTCGCATAACGTATTTTTTCATTTTTGGGGGGGGGGGCTCGCTTCTATCTCTGTCCGTCATAGTGTTGCCCGAATTCCAAAATATCACGGGTGTCGCCCAAATTCCAAATCTGTCCAATTCCAAATCTGTCCGTCATGGGTATCACCCTTAAGCAACTCGTATGGAGCCGTGATTACACATAATAACTTCGCACATGTGTGCCCCTCAAGTAACTTAGATGGAGTTGCAAGTGCATGCTCGCACGGTCCCGAAAAGTATACTTCGTGCACATTGCCGTGGCCCCCGC
Organism: Chromera velia; assembly: GCA_018398765.1. Taxonomy (NCBI): domain Eukaryota; family Chromeraceae; genus Chromera; species Chromera velia. Next base: position 102,468 of record JAHBMJ010001845.1, read on the forward strand.
CCCATGCATGCATGCACCTGCACAAGATATACCCAAGCCCCCGATGGTGTGCATCAATCAAATTTGCAGACCCTCTAGCTATAAAGGGCCCCCCGAGGCACTCACCCAACTGGTTGGGTATATATCTTGTTCAAGTGTACGCGGTATATAGCAAGACTGAGGATTTTATCACACGATCACCCCTATATATAGCTGTCATAATTATCGATACGCGTGTGCGACCTCGCAGATGCACGCGGGCCTTTTTCACGCGCCGCCGCACATACGCATTAGGTAATTTGACTCATGAAGAGTCATTGCATGAGAGCGTGTTGAGTTCAAAATGATGGAGCTGCGGCTCGGCGCGGCCCGGCAAGCATGTGTACGCATGCATGCATCGTGTAGACGGCTACACGACAGCTTTGACTGACTAAATCTAAATACTCCAACAATAGATGACACCGTCTCTAAGATACTCTCTTCTGTTTCTTCCTTTATTTAATTTGCATGACAAGATAGCGTCTTCTAGAGAGAAGGCGTCTTACAAGTTGAAGACTGGGGTTGAGATCCCCTATATTTTGCAAAGATTACCCGCTATGATTAAGATAAAAATACAGCAGTTTTGGGTGCTTTGAAAGCTGGCGCATGTGTGAAAAGAGTCAGAGGGGAAGAAGATGGCAACAGAATTTCAATTTTTTGGTTGATGACGCCTGTCCTGAAGACAAAACAGGAACGGAGGGATGCTTCCTGACTGGGCAACAAGGGCATGGGCCCATTTCATGGAGGAGAAAAGGGTGGGAGAGGAGTTTAGATTTTCTTTCTTATCGATTGCGAGTATTGAATCTCATTTGTAACAGCACAGCAGCACTTTGTCTGACAAGGTGGTCAAAGCTGGATGGACGGTGAACTATGTGACCATCCATGAGACTCAGAAGAATACAGTGAAAATATATTCTGGCGCAAAGAAGGCACCGATGGAGGCAAGGGCAATAGAAGTTGCAAAGGGAAGAGTTTTTGGGTTTCCTTCATTGCCACACCTGTCAGTGCACATTGTGCCTCCAGGTGACAACTTCCGGAAGCCTTCTCACTTCTTTGCTTCTGCACGCACAGGGACAGTTCGGGTGTTTATAGTTGCCATTGTAGAGAATAAATATGAAGCTGCTGATGTGGAAACGGACTGGTTGATGAGCATGTTTGCTCATCGATGGATTGTGGGGCGAGATGGGCGTCATCCCGTGCCGTTTGACAAGACTGCAGTGGGAGGTTCTTTCTTGTGCGGACCTAATCTTACGGTCAGCTAGCATTCTTTACAAATTTTCTTCTTCTGAATGAAATTGAATGTCTATTTGATTTTAGTTTTTAATTTGCTTATTGATTGCAGGAAGACAGTCTACCTATGGAAACTGTGGGGGAAGTTCTTGCTGTGGGGCCTGGATGGAGAAACCACATGATGGAAGGTGAAGAACGGGTGTGGACACAGAGACTTCCTCTTTTATGGGCACAGTCTTGCCTGTTGTGCTTCCGATGTTGGGGTCCCCTCCATGAATGTGGAGGAAGCTCTGTTTGTACAGTTGATAGAGAGAATCTTCTTTCTGTTCCTGCTTCAAAAGAGCAAGTTGCAGCTGGGAGGCCCAGGCATCGCCACCCTGAGTGTCGAGAGTTTCACGTCAGATGCTATGCTCCATACAGTACCGAGTGTGTGGAGAAACTTGCAGCGCCCAAGAAGAAGCCTGGAAGGAAGAAGAAGCAATGTTGGTGTGGCGAGCTAGCAAAAGGACACAAATGCTTCTGCATGCAATAATAACATGTTAAAAAAGAATGAAAGAAAGAAATTATTTTTAAAAATATTAGTTTTTGAATTTTTCCTATAAAATCCTATTTATTTGACTCTTCATTAGTTGGATTACCTAATGTGCATGCAGGTCATGCAGTCACAGCTCAACTCAACCCTGAAAGTCGAAGTCTAAAACAGAAGAAAGAACTAAGCGAACATATACTTGCAGTAGCACTATGAAATCTAGAATGAACAGATGATGTAACGATTGAACTGAATAAATATGATTAGAATGAATAGATTCATTTATTGACTGATGAATTGTGACCAATCCGATTCTCTGGACTTGTATAAATTTTTATAAGTCTTGCAAGGTCAGACATTCCTGCATGATCGAGCTGATTCGCCATGATTGGAGACCTTAATTGCATACAAGAAACGGGATGTCAAGAGAGTCAGTCAGCGCTCTTTGCAGATCTGAAGGGACAGTACGTGGTTTCCGCCCGACAAGAAAGCTTGAAGTAGATAAAGATCCAAAAGTTAATTTTTATGTCCACACAACCCAGCTGCTTCTTGCATTCGTTGCTTCCTTCTTTCCTCCCGACCAAGTGGCGGTCGACATAGAGGGCTTGAGGAGCGCCCACTCAAAATAATTTGTGCGCAGTGCTTACGCGCAACTTCTCCAGTCTAACAACATCTCCGTGTCTCGATAAGATCTTCAACTCCTTCCGACATCTCAATCTTTTTGAAGTCGACGTGTGCACTTTTCTCTATTTCTCCCAGTGCACGTCTCATCCTTCCGTCCATCTATCCATCTTCTCAAACATCAAATGATGAAGAGAGGACTGCTTCTCCTGCTTTTGATAGGATCACGGGAGTCCTTTCGAGGGGCCAAAGATGAGTTTGTCTGTAACTGGTCAACACAGGGAAAGAGGAAGAGAGAGACCCTTTCCACTCATGAGACTCCGTTTGTGTCTGAAAGGGGTCGGCCTCTTTACTTTGAGAGAGAAGACATTTGCAAATTTGTCATTGATTACATGCATGTATGAGGGTGGCAAATTCAGATGGACAATTCACGTTACGGAGAGCTTTTGCCCCTCTCATTTCGTTTGCTTATCCCTCAATGTCTGTGTGCTTCATTCTATGTTCCGTCCATGGTGGTCCCGGCTTTTTTTTTTACGTATTCTTTTTCCTGCAATATTCAACATTTTGAAGGAAGAAGATTACTCGTGGAGCTTGAGCATCACTTCTATACAAATGTACTCGCAGCATCTGTACCATACAGCCACACTCTCTATATTTTAGTTCACCTTCAAACCTCTCTATGCATGCAGCCACTCTGCTTCCCCCCTCTGATATCGGGAACGGGGACATTTGGACAAAGGACTCCTCCGTGCTCTACAACGGCATCGCATCGGTGTACAAGGACTACTCAAGAGCTGTATGTCCCGGGCGATACACTGTAAGGGCAAACCATGATTGGTACAACAACAACCACACCACAAATTTTGGTGATAATGAGATTAACTAGACGCCACACCGCCTTACCAGACGAACGGACGAGGGTATCACATATCAACAACGAATCTAGGGACTGTGGTTACGAATTCCGGAACTGGCACAGGAACAGACATGGATGTGCATCTGATTCTTCACCTCCCGTGTCAGATCACAATGACAAAATTTTTCGTCACAAGTCGAGACACCTCGGGTTAACTTGCACGCACACCCAGCAAGATGGCCGTCCGTGGGAGTCCCGATATGAGTTTTTGGGTCGACCTTAGGTCCTACTCAGGTGAGACCTCATAGACTCAAAAAGAAATAAGAGCTTTCACTGCCGACTACACAAAGGGGCCTTTCGAGTATCTCAAATTCGATTAGCAGAAGATCGATCAGTCCGATGATGGCCACTTCTCATTCGGAGATATTGTGATCGGAGCCGGCAGTTGGACACGTAAGTGCTCTCATACTTTCCCCCTCCTGCTTGTTATGTGGGACATCCTCTCAGTATCCTATTTTCGGTCAAAAGGTAGCCCCGAACTTGCTCCTCTCTTCTTTTTCTTCTTTGTTGATTCTCTCGTGCTCTTCTTCTGTTCCGTGTTCATTTTTCGACTTTTTTCATCCCCCCTCCATGCATGAATTGATTCATCTCAAGGAGCCATTCTGTGAGTTCTTTTTGCCGTCTTTGGGTGCACATGCACTTCTAAATTCCCTTGTCAAATAGATTCTTAGGGGCTTCTCCATCGTCTACCCTCTTTTTTCTTTTGTTTCTTGGACAGTCTCTTCATCACCAAGGTTTCATTTTTGCGTGAGCTTCGCTATGTGTGCAGCCCACACCCGAATCCCTCCAGCAGACCTCGGCAGCGGGGATTCATAGACCAAGGACAACAACCTGACCTACAATGGCCTGTACACCTTCTACAAAGATTATACAGGCAGCGAGTGCCCTGGTAGATACCGAGTGAGGACCAACGAGGCATAGTCGGAGGAAGGTGGGACGAGTGCGTGGGGATCCTATGAGAAGCCCCCCACAGGACTTTTTGATAACGCCCTGCTCAATTTAATGTCGGGCCTCTACACAGGCTTCGCCACGGCATCTACGGTCGCGGACTCAGGCACGAGCAGTGGGACGAATGCGACTCTGGAAGTAGTGCTGGACCTGCCCTGTGGTATTACCGTCGCTTCTTACGTGCAAGCTAAGAGAGACGGGGACCCTGAAATAGATGAGACCGTCGGTACGATGACTGTATACGGGTCAAGTGACGGGGGTACAACATGGACGGAGCTGGGGTCCTTCTTGGGGGAGACCTGGTCTCAGTCTGAGATGAAAACATTCTCCGCAGATGCCACTCTAGGCACCTTCAGCAGCTTCAAATTTTGGATGCAGAAGGTCTCCAAGACAGCCAACGACAGAGTCGTTCTCGGTGAAATCGCTCTGAGTGCTTCTGCAGTCTCAGGTCAGTAAGGAGGCGCCTGGGGTGACATGCGCGCATCAGAGAAGGTGACATAGAGTGTAGAAAGGAAACGAGGCATTGCCATGGGGCGGGGATGGGAAGCGGATGCAATGAAATAATTGTCTATTTGCCTGTGTGTGTTCTCTGTCTGTTCCTCTGCTTGGCTGCGCGAGTGAGTGAGTTAGTGAGCGAGTGAGTGCGCGTGTGTTCGTGTGTCTGTGTTCCAATACAAATGTGCAGCCATTGACTGCCGCTCGACACTCTCCAAGCCCCCCCTAGTAATTTGTTTGCTCACTGTTCATTATTTCAAGCACACTCGATCTCTGTCTGCGTGCAGCCGCCACATGCAATCAGGCTATGGACACAGAGCCCAACATACTCGGCACAGGAGTTTTACGAGTCGACTTCACACAGATGGGGGTCACGGGTGATACGGCCGTCTTTACATATTCCTGCGACTACGGCTACGCGACAGCAAGTGGAAGTACTGCCGTGACTTTCACCTACATGGCCGACGCAGGAGGCAGTGCTTTCTGGAAGGGAACCCCTCCCACGTGTTTGCAACTAAGTGGGTCGCTTGTCTTGATTCGCATCTGAGTGTGCGCTTTTTTCCCCGTCTGATGCATTTGGAT
>JAHBMJ010001846.1:0-24285 GCA_018398765.1 Chromera velia
AAACAATGAGAAAGGTGCAAAGAATAAGGAAGGAAATAGGAGAAGGAGGATGCTGGAGAGTCTGGAGGAGACTAGGAACAGAAGACAAGAAAAGAGAACCGAGGAGGATGAAGGACAGTCTCACGATGGAACAAGTTGCGAAAGGATAGGAAAAACAGACAAAGCTCCCAGACGATGAAGTGGAAACAGAAAAGAAAGAAGAATGCAAAAGATGCACAGCAGTAAGAGAAAAGAACACGAAGATAGCTATCGAAAAAGAAGTGAGGGAGGCAATAAAAAAAGCAAGGAATCCTAAGAAAGCTGCTGGAAAGGATGAAATGCCTCCGGGTCTGCTCAGGTTGCATGAAAAATCTCAAGTGATGGTGAATGTATATGCTGATTTGATTAATGCATCTTTTCATTATGCGTGGTGGCCAGAGAGATGGAATGATTTACCGGTAACGGCATTGGCGAAGCCTGGCAAGTCACAGGCAGTGATGGGGGGATAGAAAAACATGCACCTGGCATGTGTAGATGCAAAATGGAGGGATACGATTCTCGGTAATAATGTAGAGAGAGAAGCAAGGCAGAACCCATGGCAGTTTATATATAGAAAGAAAGCAGGAACATGCAATGCCATCTTTCTTCTTTTGTTTGTGATTGCCCACCATCTCTCTGTAATTGTGGCCCTCGTTGATTTTACTCGAGCTTTTGACGAAGTCAGGCATAGTAAGCTTGAGCAGCAACTGAGAGAGGCAGGGGTTTCAGAGGAGCTAATCCGATGGGCCCTGTCATCGCTCGAGAAAGTAAGAGCAAGAGTGAAAGGGACAGAAAAGTGGTATTCAGAACAGATAGGGACGGAAAAAAGGGGATCCAGTGGGCCCACTTTTTTCAAAAGATACGTATACGACCTATCAGAGAGAGTAAGAAAGGAAGGGAGGGCTGGGAGAAGGAGAATAGGAGAACAGGGAGAGAGACCAAAAGTACCGGTCGGAGAGGATGGGGGGTGGATAGATTTTTTCTCCGACGTATTATTTGCAGACGACACGACTTTGCTCGATGCAACAGACAGAGAATTGAACAAACTGCTGGAAGGATTGAGAAAGTACGCAGAGCCGCTCCGTCTCCTCTTTTCTGATAAATCGAGAGTACTAAGGTTTGGAAGGCAAAGGCAGACAGAAGAGATCAGAATAGGCAGCATGGTATTGAAAAAAGAGAAAGTACAGCCATTTTTGGGTCTGGTTCTTCCCTCAAACTGCGACCTCGATGTAATGATGGCAGACAGAGCAGTGAGAGCAGATCGAGAGATGTATGCAAGGATTGATAGGAAAGTTAGCCAGAGAGCCAGCTGTGCCACCGGCAGAATGTTTTCATTTGTTTAATCAGACGGTGCGTGCAGTGTGGATGTATGGATACGAGATACACCCATGCACAGATAGGGCCTGTGCAGAATTCGATGAAAAACAAAGACGCTTTATGAGGTGGGTCTTGGGGCTAAGGAAGACAGAAAGCGCAGACACTACATTGATGGAGGGGGGGATGTTTCCAATTGACATTGAAGTGGCAGAGAGGACGATCAGATGGGCAAGAAAGGCACTAAAAGAAAAGAGGAAGGAGACAATTGGGCAGGCTCACTGTCTGTCATTCATTGCTTGAGAGGAGGAGTAGAGGATAAACTGAAGAGAGGAAGAAAAACAGAGTTGCATCCCTTTCACTTCTTTCTGCACTTGAAGAAATGCACATAGACACTATTCACAGAGAGAGGCTTTCATCCTTTTTCAAAAGAGAAGCTCGCAGGCTAGCTAGGAGAGATAGGGACACACGCAGTGAATGAAAGAGTAGATATAATGGAAAGATGGATTGTAAGCAAGACAGATAAAGAAATAAAAGAGAGGAAGAAAGAAATCTTCAGGTGGAGAATTGAGAGGGGAGTGAGAGAGAGAGATAGAAGAGAAAGAGAAAAAGGAAGAAAAGTCCATATGGCACACATACATCGAACAAAAGCAAACGGAAACAGATTGCAGCTCATTTTATTTGAAAAGGCGTCAGAAGAAAGACCAAGAGAGGGAATGAAAATAGAGAAAGAAAAACTGGGACGGGTGCCCTTTTCTTATAGAAGGGTAGCACCAAGAGGAGAACATAGAAGGAGAGCAGCCTGCAGAGCAGGAGACAGGACGTTAGCGGGAACAAAGGGAAAAGTGCCAGAAAGAGGGGGGCAGAGAGTGCCGTTGGAGGAGAGACTCTGCCCTTATTGCAAAGGATGGATGGAAACAGAGGTGTTGGAGGATGAGATCCATATGCTGACTGAGTGTCCGATTTATGATAGAGAAAGAGCGCACATGTATAGAACATTAGGAGCAGACTGGAACAAGGGAAGAGAAAAGAGAGCAAGAGAAGTTTGCAGAGAGAAAAGAGAAGGACAAAGAGGAAGACTGCACACTGAGGCTCTGTTCAAATTTTTGATGAACGAAGGGCATAGTGCGGTAGATGAGTTTCTGGGGAGGGCGGCGTTTAGAAGAAGAGTGTTCAAGAAAAGCCCAGGAAGGTACGCACCTGGAAGCTCGTTAGATAAAACAGTGCTGGCACAGAGACACGGAGTGATCACAAAAAGAAAGGGAGGAACGGAAAGAAGAAAAGAAGAATACAAGACCATCCTAGAAGCAATGGAAGCAGGAAGACAGCTGAGGGAGGGAGAAGGAGAAATCGCTGAGAGAAGAATGGAGAGAGGGCGTACACAAAGCCAAAGTGTCCTTTTGTCCTGTGTCATTGGATCGATTTTTGGAGCAGTCCCTTCTGAGCAGCCCATAGACCAAAGCATGCAAAGCGCAGATAGATTGTTGGTTGTTAGTGGCCTGGGAAACCAGGCGGGCCACGGGGTGTGGTCTGAGCCTTAGCGATGAGGTACACCCCCCTGCCGTTTGCGGGGGCGACCTCTATAAGACAAAACGGCGACAGTGCTCTAGGGCACCACTAATCACTATCTATTACATTTGATTGTGTTAGTGAACTTACTGGTGGTTGTTGCGCGGGTAGCGCGGATGGAGTGGATGGCGGTGTATTTAGGCCTTAAAATATTAAAATTACGTTTTTAACGTAAGATATAGACCCATTTCAAAAAAATGTGAAGTTACTTTTTTTTTGTAACTAATTTTACCGTAACTATTCATATCGTTCCTCTACTCCTACATTACAGCTAACGCCACTATGTAGGTTATACTGGCAGACTGGCACTTAGATCGAGTAACACACTAACACTGATTCTCATTATTAGCGTATTGTGACGCGGCGTATACTATAAAACTGGATTAAATTCCTCCAGAAATTCAATGGGATTTACTGGATTTTAACCTAAGCCAAACAATGTGGTCAAGTGACGGTAATTTGACATTGAAAGGAGTAAGATTTACAGCTTTTGCGATCACAACTAACTTTGAAGGAAAAAATGTCCTCCGAATCCTCCGAAGCCTCTGTAAACGTCACACAAGGTCCAACATTGCGTCCTACGCATGGTTATCAAACCAACAGTAACACTTCGGTACCCTTCCCTCCACCCCAAGCACCCAAAACCCACTTCTGTCGCCCTGTCTGCTTACAATTAATTGAACCCTCCACCTACCTCTAGCAAAAGCATGCAGCCGGACTCTTTTCGTCGATGGGCGCAACGAGTCATCGTTCAAAGTTTCCGAAGAGAACGAAATACGCGTAAACAAGGGATTCATGTGAGGCACAGGCAGTAGAAAAGCCTAGCCTTCCCTGCCTAGCTGTCAGAAAGGCCTTTCTTCATCAAGGACCCCGGAAGGACCCGGGAAGCTGCGCCTCCTGGGGCGGACTCTCACTCTCGTCCTGCCCCCCCCCTTCCCTTCCCTTTCTGCTCTGCGCCTCACTTGTGGGAGTTCCATTGCTTGCAGTAGAGTCATCTGAAGAGCCGGACACCGCGGCTGCCGGACAAGAAGAGGCGCGTGAAGAGGCTGCTGCGGCCTGTGGAAGGGGATGACTGGAGGCAGTGGGAGTCTGGATTTGCCTCCGACTGCTGTGAAGATCGGAATGTCCCTCCACCGACTGGGTGGCAGAGGAGACTGCAGAGCTGCAGGGGGGTCCGCTCTCCTGTGTGCTCTCAGTTTGAGCGGTCGTCGGTCGCTTTCCCATCTCACTTCCGTCTCCCTCAAATCCCCTCAACCTGCCAATACTACTGCTACTGCTGCTCCCTCTGTCACCGCTCATTGCTATTCGCACCATCGGAGGATCACTTACTGAGGCTGGGGGTCGCCATAAAGAAGGATTGAAAAGTCTCGGTCTTGCCATCAGGCCACTGACAATGCCTGGCATTGCACTGCTTCTGTGTGTGTGCATCTGTGAGAGGTTATTTGGCATAGATTGCTGCTGATGCACTGCCTGGAAGTATGCGTGAGGGACGGAAAGCTGTCCGTGTCTGTGGGTGTATGCAGCAGGGAGGTAGCTAACAGACGTGGCAGACAGGGAGGCAGGGTCGGAAGGGGCTGAAGGGCGTTGGGGCGGCAAACGAAAGGAGACACCGGCCCTCTCACTTGTGGAAAGAGGAGGCCATGCGTTTGGATGAGTCTGTGCAAGTCCCCTTTCCCACTGCAAACTCGGACCTGGGTTTCCAGTCAGCGCCCCTGTTGCAGTCCCATCGACGCCTCTGAAAGCGCTGTCCGTAGAAACCCCCCCATCTCCTTCTGCTTCAGGTTTGAGGCCAAGAGGCCTGGAATGGGCCTCTCTGCCACCCCCCGGCTGCGTCTGGGAAAGGGAAACAGAGGTCGAGGAAGCGATTTGAGCAGCGAGGGTTGCGACCGAGACTTCATGTTGCTGCTGCTGTTGCAGAAGAACAGCTGCTTCGGCAGGGCGGACTGGTGTGGGGTTGGGAGGGGCACTTCCTTGAAGAGGATGCGTGGCTTGCGATAGTGAAGGGTGAACATGTTCACCCGGCTTCTGACTGAACGGGATGGTGAAAGGCGGCGCGACGGTGCGGCCAAGGACCTCCCGAGGGTCGGGTGCAGAAGGACCTGGTTGGGTTGTCTCACGCCCCCACTCCGTTCTCTGCCCGCCACTCTGAAGCCGAAACATCATCTCTTGTGGCAGTGGGGGCGGGACGGGTCGCCCCTGACCTCCCGAGTTCCCTTCACGCTCCTTTAAACCCCCTCCGCCACCACGCAGTCCGGCTGCCGCATTCTGCCCTCCTGTCCTGGAGGGGACGTGTTGTGTAGTGTGCTGCTGCGCTGTTTGATCTGATGGTGGCGTTGCGGCGGGTGCTCTTGAAGAGGGTAACTGAGCCTGGGTCTCAGAGGCGGGATGTCTGGCTACGGGTCCAGTGCCGGGCTGAGGCTGAGCGGAAGTGTCGGCGGTGCTAGAGGTAGCTGAAGGATCGGCAGAAGCTAGAGAGAGGAGCAGCGCCTCTTGAAGGGCACTATCATCGTCCATCAGCAAGTAGGCGTCTTTGGGATCGATTTCGATCGCATCCTCATCGTCATCCATGCCATCTGCTTCGTCGTACGGCATCGTGACTGTTGCTTCCGAATCGGGCGAGTTATTGAAGGGGGACGCGGGCGGGGCGGGGGGTTGAGACTGAGGCTGGTCTGTGTTTGGAGGGGCGGGGATGGACTCGGAGGTGGCTTTTAAGCGAAGGGGGCGAGCAGCAGCGGGTGTGTGGGGTTGGGGTTTCGTTTCGGTGAGTGCTGTCTGTGTATGGTGAAATGAGGACATGGTGGATTGTTGGGGTGGGATCGGATTTGTCGGAGGGGGTGGGGGGGGTGCTGGTTGCCGAGGCAGTGCTTTATTGTTCTCTACCTCGGCGGCCATGGTCCGGCCTCGCTTACTTGTGTGTGTTTCGCTAGTTTGCTGCGGTGCTGATGATACCTTCTCTCTTCCCGCCTCCGACCTGACTTGTGTCTGGAGCTGTTTGGGCTGCTTCCCGTTCTCCGCTGAATTTCGCTCTCTAGATGTACCTCTTTCATCCTTCTTGTCCTCTTCCTCTTCTTTGCCCCCATGCTCCCCCTTCCCCTCTCGCTTCCGTTTAATCCCGTGCCGACGCACGCCAAACGGAGGAAACAGACGAAAGATTTTGGGCTGCATTGGCAGACCCCCATTCTCCCCCTCTTCTTCTTCCTCCTCCTCTTCAAAAGCATATGCACATGCCGCCATTCTCCTTTTCTGTATCATCTCTGCCCTCCACAACACGGTGTCCCACCCCCATAGTCTTCGAAGCCTCGAATTGATAGGGATCCCTTGAATTTCTCGAGACTGAGGGAGAAAGACATTACGCGTAAAACGCTGCAGGTCTTTGAGGGAAAGACAGGGAAACTCACAGGCACTACCGGCAAAATTCCAGTCAGGTACACGGGCTGTGGGTCGGCCTGCAGCGGCACTCACTGCACTGCGTGCTGCCAGAGAGATGTGCCTGGGGGGCGGCGAAGCGTTCAGATTTGGAAGGGCACTCTGGTTGTGCTGCCTACTTGTGCTACTGCTGGCGCAGCTACTTGACAAGGAGGAGGAGGAGGACGCACTCTGCTGCTGAGCTGAAGGCAGAGCACGGGTCCTCGAGGCATTCCAGCCATAGGCATCAGCAGCGGCAACGGCGACTGCTCTCTCTGTCCCGTTTTCCTCCTCCGTCAGCGTTCCCAGGGCCCTTTCGGTGTCCAGGAGCTGTGCACAGAGACAACATACACAAACACACACACACACGCACACACACGCACAGACACACACACACATAGACACACACACACACACACACACACACACACAGAGAGAGAGAGAGAGAGAGAGAGAAGCTTGAATCAATCGAGGTGTGTCATGGTCTCCACTTTGGGTGGGTCGCCTCAATCCTCTCTGAGAGGGGATAGAGGCAGGCAACCGCGGAGTGTGTGCTGGTGCAGTTGGAGGGAAAATTAAGTGATGAGGCTGGGGGACCAGAAACCGTGTGTCCGAATTTGTGGAAGAGAAGAAGAAGAGGGATATCGTCCAGCATAAAGAAAGTCCTTGGTGTGGCAAGCATCAATCAACCAATCAATCAATCAATCAATCAATCTATCTGAAACATGAGAGAATCCAGTCAAAGGACAAGAAGGCAAAATCAATCTTCAAGTGCAGCTTCAACCTTTAACTCCAAAAGCAACCAAAGAAACGAACGAATTCTCTGTATGGACCATCACATGGAGGCACAGACGGATTACAAATTCGAAGCTTGGTTTGAAAGGTCTTGAGTTGGAGTTGAGTTATTGAACAGGACCAGACAAAGAAAGAAAGAAAACAGAGCGGGAGGAAAACAGCAGAGAGAGAGAGCCCATGGACTGACCAGATACCCCAACCATCTGGCAACTTTACCAGTCTCCATGTACATCCAGCTCAGATTTTCGGGTCTGCTTGCAACATCAGAAACACAAAGAGATCCCAACACCAGCAGGATCAACAAAGCTATGCATAGAGCAGGACTGGGAGAGACTCCACGAACAGGGGAAAGGATGCATTCATTGATCCAGATAACATCCCTGGCTGCAATCGGATGTTCACACCTGATCATATGTTACACACACACACACACACACACAGACACACACATACAGACACGCAAATAGCCGATCCGCCTTACATGGGGGCATTCTAAGTGCTGCCCTCCGGTGAGTCAAAGAAAGCAAAGCGGGATAACCAGCACAAGAACCGGAACGCGACAAAAGAAACAGGAAAGGAAGGGCAGACATTCGTGAGGACGCAGAATAGTCAGTCTCCTGAAGAGGGCAAGAAAAGAAAGAACGAAAGAAAGAAAGAAAGAAAGAAAGAAAGAAAAGAAAGAAAGAAAGAAAGAAAGAAAGAAAAGGGGGAATCAGCACCTTCAGGAAGACAGAAAGAAAGAAAGAAAGAAAGAAAGAAAGGAAGGAAGGAAGGGAGGGAGGGAGGAAGGAAGGCAGGAAGGAAGGAAGGAAGGAAGGAAAGAAAGAAAGAAAGAGAGAGAGAGAGAGAGAAAGAAAGAAAGAAAGAAAGAGAGAGAGAGAGAGAGAGAGAGAGAGAGAGAGAAAGAAAGAAAGGAAGGAAGGAAGGAAGGAAGGGAGGGAGGGAGGGAGGAAGGAAGGCAGGAAGGAAGGAAGGAAGGAAGGAAAGAAAGAAAGAGAGAGAGAGAGAGAGAGAGAGAGAGAGAAAGAAAGAAAGAAAGAAAGAAAGAAAGAGAGAGAGAGAGAGAGAGAGAGAGAGAGAAAGAAAGAAAAAGAAAGAAAGGAAGAAAAGAAAGAAAGAAAGAAAGAAAGAAACAAAGAAAGAAACAAACAAAGAAAGAAAGAAAGAAAGAAGAGAAGAAGGTCCAAAAACAAGGAATAAAGGAAGGAGGCAAAGGGAACGAAGGCATCAAATAACGACACCTCATCCACTCTGTTTCCTGGCGTTGCTTCCTGTCTTGATCATTCTAGCTATCTATTTATTCGGCCATCCTTGAAACATACCCAAGCGACTCTTGCAAGGAGGGTGACGGACTCCCACAACAACTAACCGACTTAGCGACTTAGAACGCAAACGTTCTCTGACACACCAACCCAACAGACGAACAAACAAACAAACACACTCCCGAGCTCACATTGTAGTGTCGACTGTCACGAATCTGGCAATATTCGAACTTCCGAATTCATCCCCAGGCTCATCAATCCAAAAAGGATTTCGCGCGCTGCTCCTCTGACTCCCATTCGCCCCTTCTGCCGCAACTCTCTCTGGTTCGTCGTCCAGAGGCACCCAGTCTCCCTCCTCGACGCTGATCCTCCAGTCCTTCAACACCTCTGCAAAGAAGAAGAAGAAGAAGAAGAAGAGGAAGAAGAAGAAGAAGAAGAAGAAGAAGGAAGAAGAAGAAGAAGAAGAAGAAGGAAGAAGAAGAAGAAGAAGAAGAAGATCAAGAGACCCGTTTTTGGCGAAACTTAAAAAAAGATATCCTTCTCTCATCAGGTCGACATCGACATTCACCATGCTGACTGTCTGTGAAAGAAAAACAGGCGCATCCATGCATGTCGTTTTCCTTAAAACAGAGGGCCAGGCGTAAAAAAGATACGCATACACATGTCGAGATAAATGCGCAGATAAATGACAGAGACAAGTGGGCAGGCAGGCAGGCAGGCAGGCAGGCAGGCAGGCAAGAAGAGCAACAGTCAGTCAAGCAGCCGGGCAACCCCGCAAAACGGGACATGCGAAGCCTGCTGGCAGACCACAAAGACAAATCGCGACGCATACAGACACGCTCTCTCGACAAAAACAAGAGGAGACAATACAAGAAAAGAAGGCAAGAGAAGAGGAGCATTGAAAGGCAGATCAACCGAAAGACAGGGAAACAAAAGGGGGGTTGAAAGGTACGAAATGCGAAAATGCCCACAGCCAGACAGGCAGACTGACCGACCGACCATAGTTCTTCGCTTCGAGCACAAATTGCAAGAATGTCTGGAGAAGAAGGTGTAAAGGCAGTTTGGCATTCTCCCTTTCAGGTCTCTTTTGCCAATCTATGGGGGGGGGATCGAAAAGGTCATCTACATCATCCGACTCGTCCTCCAGGCCCTCTTCCTCTTCTTCTTGCATTTCCTGCCATCTATGCCATTTGTAAGGTGGCACGATGTGGAGCCGCTGAAGGAAAAATACTAGCAGGGTCATCCAACAATAGGAGCTCAAGTGGTTCTTCTCGACCTCGTTCATCCCGCGGGAAGCCACCAGGTGCTTGACCAAGACAGCCAACTGT
Source organism: Chromera velia (assembly GCA_018398765.1). Classification (NCBI taxonomy): domain Eukaryota; family Chromeraceae; genus Chromera; species Chromera velia. Next base: position 9,692 of record JAHBMJ010001846.1, read on the forward strand.
TGAGCGCGCTTATCGTACTGTAACAGGTCTTGGATCGCTCTATCCCCTCTTCCTATCCGAAAATTCGCCATGGGCTGAACAATTATTTTTGCCACGATAAGCGTCTCTCGGTTTTGAACAGTAAGCATCGGGAGAAATATGTTCCGACGGAACTGTTTGACCTTCACTATTTGAGATGCCTGCGGACGACTTGTCAGTGCTGCAACCATCTTGTGAAGCAGCCTCTTCGCATTCTCGGCGCTGTAGTCTTCGATGGGAATGTATAGATTGAGGTCGGAGCTTTTCGTCGAGGTGCCTGCAGCCAGGAAACAAAAAGGAGACGTGAATGCCACGAATCGACTGAAAGAAGGTGTGCAGTTGTCCTCGTTCCACTTTCATCACCGCAATTCAGAATATGGGAATAATCAGTTCGTAGCTTGCAAGCTGACCCGATATAAAGCTGCCGTAGAACATGATTCTGCATTCGCCATCCCGATAATGCTCTAAGACATCGTCGCAGAGGTCCTCCAGCAGGTCTCGAAAGTCTGCCCTTGCTTCTCTGTCCTCTTCCTTCAGGCTAACCGCCCGGAAAATTCCCCTCAACGCCTCCTCCATCAGCAAGGAGCTCAAATCGATTTGGGCGATGGATAGCCCTCAGCTTTGGGGGCACACACCACAGAATCTAGCCGCTCAAGCGAGCGACATTCTATACGTGTTGTTCACAAGAAACGCAGAACACGCCCGTCCGAAGAAATCTCGGCAGGAAAAACTGGACACTTTCAATGAGCTCTGCGGTGAACTTAGAGCAGCAGAATATGCAGGCAGTTGACCCTTCTGAGACGGTCGAATTTTGTAAAACTGTCAAACTTGGTATAGTATATAGCTAAACCTCTCACACGGTCAGTCTCTCGTCTCGATTGCAATCGATTGCATGGGAGCCTTCTATAGCCTTCTTGCATGCACGCCGAGCGCGGCGCCGCGCGCGCGCGAGCCGGCCGGCCCGGCCATGCAGCTAGCCGCCGATCGAGCCCGGCCTGCAGTTTCTTCCACGCGCCGCCGCGCGCAGCTCAGAAGCCTCATGAAGCCTCAGATTCACTTTGCTCTGCCAATCACTGCCACTCATGCAGTGTGAGCTGCATGATGCATTTGATTGCCCGCGTGCCACAGAAGGTATGTGCGGTGGTCGATCTGTACCGGTCTGTAAAACATTGCTGGAGACGGGTGAGTAACAGCGCTGAGACACTCTCCCTATTGATTTTTCTAGAAGTTCATCTCCCGTCTCTGTAGAAGCAAAGTGAGTGAGACACGGTCGGCTTCCCGATTGAAAGAATCGAGCTGTCCCATTCATCTCCATAGCAGTGCTGACGGGCTGCGGGGAGACTAACTGGAGAGCTCACGTGGTCTTGTTGTCCGTCACCATCTGTCAATTTCATGGCGAGTGCTCGTCCGTGACATGCATGGCTCAGAAGTTCTCACACTCTCGTTCGTGGTGCTCTGTTTCCTGCTTTTGAGTACCATGGCAAACAGAAGACGCAGCACAATCTTTCGGGACAGGAGGACGAGAGCCTTCTCTTTCGTGCATGTGTCCAAGAACAGGGTCTCTCAAGACTCCATCAAGCTGCCAGTGCGGTCTGCGTTACACGACCGTTTTCGAAAGGCCTGGCTATCAGCAGACCGCGATTTCCTCTTCACCGTGCTTGCCGTTTCCGGGCAAGAGGACTTAACGCCTTCAGTCACTTCTCACCCACTGTCTGATGCGGGCGAAGCTGCAGCAGTCGTAGAGCTGATCGAACCTCAGGCGCAGAGGAGAAGAGGTGAGACAGAGGTGTATGTCTGTGTGTGTGCGTGCGTGCATGCGTGTGCGTAGGCGTGTGTCACGGGAAGACAAACGTGAGAGGTTGACCTTTTTTCCGCGACAATCTGTGAGCATGCAGCGACGAATGCTTCTAGGTTTCACTATTATGGCTGCCCTTTCGGTCTCTGCGCGTTGGAGTGAACACGTTCAAGAGGAGTTCGTGAACTTTCTTTGTGTTCTCCGTCAGGACTTTTTTTCTTTTCGTTGGTCTGTCTTTCTGCGTGACTGCCTGTTCTTCTTTGGTCTGTCTTTCTGCGTGACTGCCTGTTCTTCTGTTGTTGTACTTGATTCTTTCTTCAAAGAGAGAACAGGGAGAACTGCGCCGCCCTGTAATGTCTCCGAATTTTGAATGGCAAAAAAACGCGGAACAGAAGGTATTGTTGAGGCAAAGAAAATGAACACGAGGGCGTCGGCCTGCGCACCTCTTTGGCTTTGCTCTCCACTCCACTGTACAGATATCGGTACTTTCTTCCCTCCCCGCTCTGTGTATGCAGTCGGTCCCTCACGTCTTGGCAATCAACCAAGACGAACGAGGGAGAAAAAAGAAAAAAAGAAAGGATTGCACCAACCCTCTGATGATGAGCAGTTGCGGGGAGAACAAGGAAGGCGCGTTCCCGTTCCGGTTAAGGATCTGGAAATAGAAAATCAGGATGAAAGGGGAGAAGGAGGCGGAGGACTTTTGCGGCCTCTTTTCCTCACCACCCTTAGCCATTACTCTAATCCTTCTTCTCCCTCGGCACCCTTTGCTCCTGAAGGACTTCCTAAAGAGGCTTCTTCTTCGGCTTCTTCTTCGGCTTCTGCGTCTTCAACTTTTTCAGATGTAGCCTACGCGGTTTCTGCCCTTGCCCGCCGAACGGGTCTTTCCGAACGGGTCCTTGCGACAATACCGGCCCAGGGAGGGGGTGCACAAGGAAAGGGAGAAGGAGAAGGAGAAAGAAACGAAGATGTGGCAATTTTGTGGAGATGTACACGGTCTCGTTGCCAGGAACTTTTCAATAGCGAGACAGAGCTCCGCCAGCACGTGTCGAAAAGTCACGGAAGGTCCTCACTGAGGTCAGTCAGAAGAATATGTGAATAAAACGGAGGCCTCCCTCATTCAGATGTTGCAACAGATCTGCATGCGTCGTTTCGAGTCCCTGCGGCTTGCTGTTTGCACACCTGAGCGTGTGTGTAAATTTACGTGGAGTGTGTACGTCAGTCAGGTAGAGGGTGAGTGCGGAAGGAAGCGAGTGAGAGAAGAAGGGCCTGCCTGAGTGAGTCGGTCATTGAGTAAGTGTGTGAGTGACTGATGGAGTGAAAAAGCGATTGAGTGAGTGAGTGAAGGAAGGAAGGTGTGAGTGAGTGAGTGAGTGANGGGGGGGGAGGGGGCGTGCACGTGTGAAAGAAGGGCAAGGCTAGAGTAGGTGAATCGAAAGTTTTCAGCGAACCTTTTGTGTTTGTTCTTCTTTTCTTTCGTCATTTTCTCAACCAACATGCCATGCAGGGGATCGGAGAAGGGCGGCAAGAGAGCACGAAGACCAGGACGCTCACTCTGGCTGTCTTTTTCTTGCGTTCATGGTAAAAGACGCTCTCTGTGCAGAGAATGCACCCCCCCCAGCCGCTGCAAACACGGTCGAAGGCGGTACAAATGTAAGGATTGTGGGGGTAGGGCAATTTGTGTACACGGAAGAATACGGTCTGTGTGCAAAGAGTGTGGAGGCTCGTCCATTTGTGAGCACGGAAGAGTGCGGTCTGTGTGCAAGGAGTGCGGGGGTGGCTCCATCTGCGAGCATGGGAAAAAGCGCTCTTTCTGCAAAGAGTGTGGTGGTGGTGGTATTTGTGAACACGGAAGAATACGGTCTGTGTGCAAAGAGTGTGGGGGCGGCTCTATTTGCGAGCATGGGAAAATACGCTCTTTCTGCAAAGAGTGTGGAGGTGGTGCCATTTGTCCGCATGGAAAAGTGGGCTATCTGTGTAAAAAATGCGGGGGCAGGGGTCTTTGCGAGCATGGGAGACAACGCTCTGTGTGCAAAGAATGTGGTGGCAGGTCCATTTGCGAGCATAGGAGAGAACGTTGGCGTTGTAAAGATTGCCGGGGCGGCTCCATTTGCGAGCATGGGAGAATACGCTCTACGTGCAAGCAGTGCAGGGGTAGCGCAATTTGTGAGCATGGGAGATTTCGCTCTTTCTGCAAAGAGTGTGGTGGTGGTGGCATTTGTGAACACGGAAGAAGACGGTCTGTGTGCAAAGAGTGTGGGGGCGGCTCTATTTGCGAGCATGGGAAACGGCGCTTTGTCTGCAAGGAGTGCGGTGGTTGTGGCATTTGTGAGCATGGCAGGGTACGCTCTCAGTGCAAAGAGTGTGAGGGCGGGGGCATTTGCGAGCATGGGAGACGCCGTACTTCTTGCAGAGAATGTGGGGGCGGTTCCATCTGCAAGCACGGGAAAAGACGCTCTGTGTGCAAAGAGTGTGGAGGCTCGTCCATTTGTGAGCACGGAAGAGTGCGGTCTGTGTGCAAGGAGTGCGGGGGCGGGAGCTTTTGTGAGCACGGGAAAAGGCGCTCTGTCTGCAAGGAGTGCGGGGGCGGCTCTATTTGCGAGCATGGCAATCGGCGCTCTGTCTGCAAGGAGTGCGGTGGTGGTGGCATTTGTGAGCATGGAAAAGTGCGCCGTCTGTGTAAAAAATGCGGGGGCAGGGGTCTTTGCGAGCATGGGAGACAACGCCATCAGTGCAAAGAGTGTGATGGCAGGTCCATTTGCAAGCATGGGAAGCTACGCTCACGTTGCAGAGAGTGTGGTGGTGGTTCCGTTTGTGACCACGGGAGAATACGCTCTATTTGCAGAGAATGTGGGGGCGGGAGCTTTTGTGAGCATGGGAAAAGGCGCTCTGTCTGCAAAGAGTGCGGGGGCGGCTCTATTTGCGAGCATGGAAGAGTGCGCTCTGTCTGCAAGGAGTGCGGTGGTGGTGGCATTTGTGAGCATTGGAAAATACGCTCTAATTGCAAAGAGTGTAAAGGAAGATCCAATTCTCAGCGGGGGAAAACACGTTCTGCTCGCAAAGATCGTGGCAGTGGTTCCACTTGTGAGCATGGGAGAAGGCGCACACGCTGTAAAGAGTGTGGGGGCGGCTCTATTTGCGAGCATGGGAGAACACGCTTTGTGTGCAAAGAGTGTGGGGGCGGTGCCTTTTGTGAACACGGAAGAATACGGTCTGTGTGCAAAGAGTGTGGTGGGGCTTCCATATGTGAGCACGGGAAACGGCGCTCTCAGTGCAAAGAGTGCGGGGGCGGGGCCATTTGTGAGCATGGCAGGGTACGCTCTCAGTGCAAAGAGTGTGAGGGCAGGGGAATTTGCGAGCATGGCAGACGCCGTACTTCTTGCAGAGAATGTGGGGGCGGTTCCATCTGCAAGCATGGGAAGCTACGCTCATGTTGCAGAGAGTGTGGTGGTGGTTCCGTTTGTGAGCACGGGAGAAGACGCTCTACTTGCAGAGAGTGTGGGGGCGGGAGCTTTTGTGAGCACGGGAAAAGGCGCTCTGTCTGCAAGGAGTGCGGGGGCGGCTCTATTTGCGAGCATGGAAGAGTGCGCTCTGTCTGCAAGGAGTGCGGTGGTGGTGGCATTTGTGAGCATTGGAAAATACGCTCTAATTGCAAAGAGTGTAAAAGAAGATCCGATTCTCAGCGGGGGAAAACACGTTCTGCTCGCAAAGATCGTGGCAGTGGTTCCACTTGTGAGCATGGGAGGAGGCGCGTACGCTGTAAAGAGTGTGGGGGCGGCTCTATTTGCGAGCATGGGAGAACACGCTCTGTGTGCAAAGAGTGTGGGGGCGGTGCCTTTTGCAAGCACGGGAAAAGACGCTCTGTGTGTAAAGAGTGTGGGGGCGGCTCCATTTGCGAGCATGGGAGAATACGCTGTCTATGCAAAGAGTGTGGGGGCGGTGCCATTTGCAAGCACAGAACAAGACGCTCTGTGTGTAAAGTGTGTGGGGGCGGCTCTCTTTGCGAGCATGGTAAAGTACGCTGTCTGTGTAAAGAGTGTGGGGGCGGCTCCATTTGCGAGCATGGGAGAATACGCTCACAATGCAAAGACTGCAAGAAGGACAAGCCGGTGGGTGGAGAAGCGAAGTGTGAGGTGTGCGGGCGTTCCTTTGCGTCAGCGCGCGGCCTTCGCGTTCACATTTCCATTACGCACAAAGACGTCCGACTGGCCCCGCCAAAGTCAGAACAGCCGAAAAAGAAATCCAAAGTATAAGCAGGGAAGAGGCTGGCGTCATGGAGTTTCATGGCATGCGCGGCAAAGCTCCTGACTCGAAAAAGCATTATGTATGCGCAGGCATCTAGGCAGGCATGCACTTCCAGAGGTGGAAGAGTTTGAAAGCAAGTACTATGAGTCCTGGTAGCCAAGCGGGTTGCTGAAAGAGAGCCTGTTGCTGTGAAACCTCCAGTACCTGCCTTAACTGCTTGCTAGCTTCAAAAGTTGCCCAGTAGCTTGTTTTTGTACAGTCACTATACAAGACTTACCAACTGCTATTATGTAACTCACAGCCTTTTTATTGTTCACTTGCCAGTGTTTGGAATCAAGTCTAGCTATATCTAGGTCTACATTCTCTCAAAAATTCTGCTTTGAATCTAGTTCGAATAGTTTTTGTCTCCTCAAACCTATAGTTTCAAACAATTTAAAACTTTTTTTGAATGCATCTTTGCAATTTTAATACCAATTGTACGATGCCGTTTTGACGTATACGATGCCATCTATACTTGTCACTAAATTTTTGAAACATAAATCAATTAATTAACGTTAATTAATCCATATATAATTTTTGATAGTAATCTGTTATAGTGCATACTCCACAGTGTATTTAACACTGTATTATCGTTTTCAATTCAATGAAGCAACTTCATTCTTGGCTTAGTTCTTAACTTCATTCAGAAAGCGATCATTACACTATATATATCACTAAATGGTATGCTCCCGAATGTGCCATGCTCGCTATTTGTTGCAGTAGACTCGGAATGTTGTTTCCTGGTCCGGAATCCTGGGGTGTTTCGCACAGGCAAAAACAATCAAGCAGTCCAGGCTGGAACACGGCTTCTCTTTTGAGTTGAGACATTGAAGTCAAAACATCATGATGCATCATGATACCACAGTATATTTGATCACTCCTAGCCTGCTCCTTCGTCGGATACCCTTTTTTCTTCTTGCATTACGAGGCCAAACGACAGACCGTCCTTCAGCTTCCCTTCCTTCATCACAATTGCCTTCTGTCTGCCCTCAAACTCAAACCCGGCCTTTGTCAACACTCGACAGGACGCCTCATTCTCAACAAAAGCGCACGCTTCCAATCTGGCAATTTCAGGGAAGCGAACGCCGACCTGCACGCGTCATCGTGCGTCATGCGAACGGAAGGTGGGCTAAACAATCCATTGATCGATGTACATCGTCAGTCTCAAAGACCACGCAGCACGATAGAGGAGAGTGCTAGAGAAAATCTAATCCAGTAATCGAAACCAGTATCGTCTCTAATTCAGCTCTTCTCTGCGGACTGTCACAGTCGCTGTGGACCGACGGTGACTCTGCCTCTCATTCCAAAGCAAACTTAAAAGAAACTGACGGACCTCCCACGCCATTGCCTTCACGGCTTCTGTTCCGACCCCCCTGCCCCACCAATCTCTCCGAATCCAGTAACCGATTTCCGCCCTGTGGGGGTGCAGAGGGTGAGGCTCTACTCCGATGACACCAAGAACCGCACCGCTCTCGTCAGGAGAAGTTGAGTCCCCGACTCTGCAAAAGTGCAACCCCGAAGGACCCATTCGACCTCCCCTTTTCTCAATTTCTGCATCAGCATCAATGCAATGCAACACCCACCTGCATTGCATTGCATTCAATCGTAAATCATTTTAGGTGTACTCACATACACTTCCAAATGTATGTCAGTATTGCAGTGTTGTACCCACCTTTGTGATGCGTCCATTTGCGTTTTTCACGCACTCACTTACTCACATGCACACAGATGCCTGTACACACATAAAACATGTCCATGCACGCGCGCACACACACACGTACACACACACACACACACACACACACACACACACACACCACTCACTCACTCTCTCACTCGCTCACTCACTCACTCACTGACTGACTCACACTCATTCATTCACTCACTGACTCACTCCCTCACATGCACACAGACACCTGTACGCACACACATTTACACAAACAAGCAAACAAAGTGACACACACACACACACACACACACACACACACACACACACACAGAGTGACACACACGCACACACAGTGACACACACACAGAGTGACACACACACACACACACACACACACACACACACTTGACCTGCATTTACAGACAGTCTGACCAAGACGCATCTGCCTCTGTATACGGAGACGGTAACCTGAGGAGCATCGCGGCGACCTCGGGGTCATCGGCGGCTTCCCTCACACCGGCCTCGTCCCCCTTGTGGAACGGTCGAAGTTTCATCACAGAGATCAATCAGCAGAGAGACGCCACGACGGAGGGAGACGGCAACTTTTGACTCTCCTTCGGCCTCATCGATGGCCTCAACATGAGAGAAAGCACCAACTTTTACGTGCTACAGCGTGCGACACGTATGCCTGAAGACGGCTCTGTACAGTGTGGCAGTGGGCGATCAGCATGCATGGAGAGGCAGTGGGCGATCAGCATGCATGGAGAGGGCAGCTGCTGCACATCGACAACAGCCTCCCGTTCTTCACCCGTCTACATTCGTGGCATGCATGCATGTTCGCCGTCTCCGGCGTCTCATGGCGTCTCCCTGCATGCGTCTCCATGCATGCATGAATCCATGACCGTCTCCAATCATGGTCTCCTTCCGCAACTCTCTCTCCCTCTCTCCCCTCTCTCCCTGTTTCGACTCAATCTGTGCGGCGCCCGTGTTCGCATCCTTGGCATGTGATTTCGCATCGACACGTACTTTATATATAGTCAGACTCAGTGCGATCGTTGAGGCGTGTGTACTTGTGTGCCGTTCCACCGCCTGGACCGCTTCGGATGTCCCTGCTGCACGTCGTGGATGCTGCAGACAAACAGAGCAGGCGGCGTATTCCTACTCACCTGCCTCCTCACTGGGCCTCTTCTCTGCCAGTCCTTCTGTTTTCGCGGCCTCATATCTCGGCCTCGAAGGTCGTCCAGACCGTCTGTATTGAGCATGTAAGTTGTGGTCTTCCTCGGACCTGTCATCCTGTCTGTGCATGCATAGATCAGCACAACAGCATGCACGCATACGCGTGCATGTAAAGGGGTGGAGGGGTGCGTCGAGCTGTCACGGTGAGAGAGTGGGGAGGCAGGGTTCAATGGGTGAGTTGGTGTGTGTGAGTTTAATTAAGGATGTGAGCAGCTCATCAGTGAGTCTCGACAGGTTCAGGTTTACTGTTAGACAGGACGTTGCAATTCATGTCTTCCCGCCTGATAGTAAGGAGTGACTGTGCTGCCGTCGCATCCTTCCCCCTCTTCTGTAGTCGATGTGAATCGCACTCAGGTGTTTTGTGGATGCTGCTTCTGGCTTGTGACTGTTCTGTACTCTACTGCGTTCCCTGCCAACTCCTGTCTGTCCCTCTGATCGCCTCGTGCAGGTCGCAGGGGCATGAGGAGGAGCCCTTGGGGCTGTGTATGCGTGGTTCGCTTTTTCACTTCGACTTTCGTCCTTTCAGGAAACATCTCTTGGGTTTTGTGTCAAATGAGGAGTGCCCAAATGCTCTCGTACTAGTGGGGGGACTCACTGATGGTCGGTTGTTTCTTGGTGAGTAATCGTCTATTTGGTTTCTCCTTTTCGCATACTCCTTCGTCTCTTTTTATTGTTTGTTTGCTTCGAATTTGTTTTGACTGTTGGTTCCCGTCCTTTGTTTCTCCTAGAGAAATACATGCCTGGGTTCTCCGTTTTCTTCGTTGTCTTTAGTTGACCCGATTGCACATGAAACCCGGTATCCCTGAACACAAACGAGGACAATTCAATAAACGGATTTGTGTCCGCCGATATTCCATGGCAGTATTACTTCTGTCTAGACTCATGTATGCTCTTTTGCCGTGCACGTTTTGAGGGAAGTGAAGCACGCCGTGCCTGCATGCGCATTGCACGGGGGGGGGGGCTCTGCAGGGTTCTTGGGGCTCAACTACGCAGCGCCTCTGGCTGAGTCCGCAAAAGGGTGCGGCTTCTCTCTCGTTCAAGTCAGCACTTCCCTGTATTGAAAAGAATTACAAAAAGATGAAAAAACACCGAGTCTGGAGACAGCGAGATCCCCTCATGTCGGGTTGTTCCAGACAAACAACTTGTTGTCCGGTCTCTCTTTCCCATGTCAGTGAGTCAGGGAGAATGGATGACAGAATGGAATCTCGCATAAGCTTCTCTCTCCGTCTCGTGTGTCTGCATAGATTCCTTCCTTCTTTTCTCTCCAGTTCGGGTGTCGTTGTTTTCTCTCCCAGCGTTGAAGTGTCTTCCTTCAAGAAAAGTAGACCGGATTCAACGCCAGGTGTCAAACCCGCTTGCTTCATCTGGTGGCATCCATTCAGCATGCATGCAAAGAAGAGTCTTTGAGCCGTGTGTCTTTTGTTTTAACATGTGCATATTGTCTCTATGTGAGCCTTTCTGCAGACGAACCTGAGCTCCTCTTGGAATCAATTTGGGGTCTGTACACTTCGGTCAGACGCTCAGGAGCTTCTCTTGCTTATCCGGTCAGCTGAAGTCTCTGTTGGTTTCTCTGTGATTTCGCATGTATATATGCGTGTGCGCACGTACATCAAAAGCTGCACGAAGTGTTTTTCAGAGAACAGGGAGCTGCCGGGATGTACATCGATGGAAGCGGCTGTACGGTTTGCGTTCTTTGTTCAGTTTTTATTTCGTCCACATGCAGCTGTAGGGACGCGCAAGCAAAATTACATGGTGCCAAGAATATGCTTGAAAACATATTCTTGTCTGTATGTGGTCCGTCTGCCAGTGTGAGGATCGAAGGAAGACCTTTCTCTGTCTGCATACACACACAGGGGCCTGCCTGAAACAAATCGGCTTTTTCCTGTCTCCGCATGCAGACATCTCCGAAGGGTGCGCAAGGTCCAAAAAGTCGTTTTGTTGGGACATTCTACAGGGTCGCAAGTCAGAACATGGGAAGGGGGGGGGAGATGGATCAGAAGATAAAAGGGAGATGGATGATTGAAAAATAGCTTTGCATCTTACATCTCTGACTGTCCTGTTTGAGATAGTAGGCAGGTCTCTCTTCTTGGAGACTCTGTTTCGAGGGGGGAGGGTGCGCAGAGGGAGACGAGACGCGGAGTGCAGTGCATGATTAGCCTAGCTTTCAGAATTGCTCTGTCCGTCTCTTCTTTCGATCGCGTCCCTTCGCGTCCTTTTCTTCTTTCTTTTGACTAAACAGCTTCTCTTCTCTCTTTCTTCACTTTTCCCCCTTGTTTTCTGACGTTCAGATTTTTGAAACAGCAAGCTGCATGGGTCACCCCAACAGGAAGCATACAACATAAACGCATGTGTTTCTTGCAGGACGCTTTGTCGGTTTTGAAACTTTTGCATGAGTTGAAGGAAGTGAGCGGGAAAGGGGGGGCAAAAGCGGTGAAGCAGCTTCTCGGTTTACCAAACGAAGAGCAGAGTGACAACTTTAAAGTCTGCATCGAAGACTTTGGAGTGAATGGAGTAATTCTCCAGGTAGGTGAGTGCGTGTGTATTTGTGTGTGTTGTGTGTGTGTGTGTGAGAGAGAGAGAGAGAGAAAGAGAGAGAGATGAATGTCTGCGTGTCTCTTCGTGTGTAGCTACGTAAGGGGGCATCGATCCAACACATTTTTGGACTTTTCGGTCTTTCTTCGTTCAAAGTAACACCGTGACCTCGACCATCAATCCACTGCTGTTTGCACCGCCTTCCCATCTATCCCGGCTTTGTGCTCCGTGATCCTGCGTGCATGTTTGCATGCCGAGCTAAGTTTTTGATAGATCCCCCAGTCCCCCCCTTTCGCCCTCGTCCTTCTTGAAACGGTCAGTTCCCCAATCAACCCCATTTTAAATAGCCCCGCTGCGCGATCTTTTCCCTACACTGTTCTGTGGGAGGACAGGTCCGAGTGGATTTGCATCTGATTTTGTTTTTCTTTTCTTCTGCCTTCGTGCAGGCCGGCTTGAGTGACAGAGAAGCGATGGTCAGCGGGTCTCTGTATCGTCCGCTGCACGCCTCTCTTTTTCGTCGAAAGAGTTCTCGTTCCTTCATTGTCCTTTTCTTCGTCCTTTAGTTCTCCTGAAGATTGGGCGTTCGTCCACTCAATCTTGTCTCTCTTTGATCTTGATTGCTCCAAGTTCCCTTCAATCTAATGATTCGACGGTGGTGAAAGAGCAAAGAGTGAATTTGGGTCTCAAACAAGATCTGAAGAAATGCGGAGAAGTCTCGGAGGGCCTGAACGTGAGAAAAATATCGTATCCCCCCATGTCAGAAACGTTTCGTCTTGCCCCTCTCTCGTTTGACACCCATATCAATGTCTTATTGAATGATTATGGAAGAACGAATCGATCGGTCAATCCCTCAATGCTTTCTGTCAGCTGGGCTCTGAGGGTGCGGAGAAAGACGGCTTCTTGCGATTGAGAGACCAAGCCGACAAACTGATGAAGGAGGGAAAGCCAGACGAACTCCTACCGGAAAGGCTCTATGGGGCAGTGCCCATCACAGCCTACAGGTGAGTTCCTTGGTGTATTGCTGTATAGGTGAGCGCCTTGGTGTATTCCTCTGTCAAAACCTGTGTGTATATTCACACCTGTATATTCACACACGTTTCTCAATGCATTGATGCATGTGTCCGTACATTTACATTTACGTGCGTCAGTCATCTCACGGAAGACAGGAAGTCAATCTCGGGACGCCGAAACGAAAGGGAATGAGCGCGATACTTCCGAAAGGGGATTTTTGAGAGAAGGGATGCTTTCTTTGCTTTTTCCTCCTATTGTCTTTTTGAGCAAACCAGCCGAAAATTCTCGCGTTGTCTTCGCAGTATCATACTTGAAGAAACTGCACACTGCATAACCCACATACATACATTCACGTGAATCTTTTGCCTTTCCATCCGATGTCGATGGCTCCTTTAGGTTTTCGAGCTTGATCGGAAGAAAGACGGAGGATGACCTCTTCTCTTCTGACTTGGAAGACGACTTCTTGGAGGAAATCGTCAAACCGGTCGACGTGCCTGTGTTCGTGTGCCATGGGTCAGGAAGGTAGAAAGCAAACAGCCTTAAGGACGTTCTAGTTGGTCACTGTGTCAAAAATGTATAATACAGAAAACGTGAAAGTGGATTGACACTGTGGTGTGGGATGGATTGGGTGGAACATCTCTTTGCGTTGTTTTCTCTTTTGCCCAGGTCAAGGCCGTGGAAAGGAAAGAGACGAAGCGGAGGAATCACCGCCAACTGTTTGTCTGTCTGTCTTCATCTCTTTGTTTTTCAGTGTGTGTCTCATTATTGGGTGGGAAGGAGCGAAGTTCCCCTTCCTTTTTTTCCTTCTCACATTCTTTATGCTTTTCCTGTTGAGTTGCAAAAATGACAATCAACTTCGGCACTTTCCGTTGTACAAAAAATCCAAATGTTAAATCGCCTGCCAGAGTTTTTAACGCTCCTTTTTGGTGGTTCCGTTCAAATGTGTCTAAGAGAGTAAGCAAACAGTCGCTTTCATCGTTGCCCTCGCCTTGCAGAACGGCAGATGAATATGCACCGTCACAAGAAAAGCTCCGGGAGTTCACGGGCCGTTTTCTGGGTGTGCTTAAAAGGTTTGTAGGCGTGGGGGTCGAATAGTTGACTTAATGGGTGTACCAATGGAAGTCTGAGTGAGAGAGTGAGTGAGTGAGTGAATCAGCAAGTCAGTGGGTGAGAGAATGACGAAATGCTATACGGATCGGGAGGTCAGAGATTCATGAGACTGCCCCAGACCTGTAGTTGCGAAAGGTTTTTTTTTTTTTTCACAGACCCACCGGACCTCTAAAGGTCTTCTGGGTCTGTCTTTCATTGTGCGACTTGCGGTTTGCATTAGTCTTTGCGAACGGTTTCCCCCCTCATTTTTTAATTTCTTGGGTACCGTCTCGCCCCCTTCTGTCACTCTTTGGGTCTCCTCCCTTACGTGCGTGGGAGTGTGTCCTTTCAACTTTGCTGGATTATGCTCCTGAACTGGTGCTTGCCTCCCTATTTTGGGTGCCGTGGTTTAATTGAGGCTCGTGCAGCTGGAGGTCACTGTGTGTGTGTGGNGGGGGGGGGGGGTGTCCCGCTGAGATGAGTCCAAAAGTCCCCCGGCGTCCCTGCTGCAGGAAGGGCATCTCTTGCGACTCTCTCTTTGTCGAAGGTCAGGTCATCAGACTGGGTGCACATGAGTAGTGGGGGTGTATCCATGGAATCGACATGTCGGCAAGGGAATTGTCTTGAATGCGCTCGATTTGTGCGCAGAGGAAAAAGAAGAGAAAAGACAAGCAGGGGAGAGCTGAAGCTGAGGGTAAGGGTGCAGCTCTAGGAGAGGTCAAATTAAGAAGCTGTTTGCAGGTTCCGTGGCCGAGTCTTTTCTTCGCTCGTGTGGTGTTTTTCTTCAATCTGAGAAGTTCGAATGTCACAGTCAGGTTTCAGGAATTAATCTGCTGTTCCGGCTGAAAAAGGCCACAGAGTGTTTTTGTGTTTGAAGTTGTCGGTCACAAAATGCATCCGTCCAACCCTTGCTGCTTTTATCGTCTCTCTCTCTCTCCCTCCCTCCCTCCCTCCCTCCCTCCC
>JAHBMJ010001847.1:0-20000 GCA_018398765.1 Chromera velia
TGGCTTTTGAAAAACAGAGCAAAAGTGTCCCCCCCCCCCCCCCCCCCCCCCCCCCCCCCCCCCCCCCCCCCCCCTCTCTCTCTCACTCTCTCTCACACACACACACACACACACACACACACAAATACACACAGAGCTTGCGAACGGATTGAGAATCCACCTCTTCCCCCTCCCACTTCTCTGCACTCCCATTTTGACCATACAAGTGACACAGGAACAATCGTACGCGTCAATTCACTTGAGGTGTTTTTCAACCTGCTTTTTGCCTGCAGGCGTATATCGAGGAAGAGTACGGAGCAGCCACCCCGGCAGAGAGGGCCCTCCTTTCCGCCTCCACCCTCTGGGCTGCCATCGTGGGGCAGTTGTCCTGCGGGTTCCTCGCGGATCAGTTTGGGAGGAAGACCATGTTCATCATCACTGTCTGTCTGATCACAATCGGATCGGTCGGTCTTCCTGCCTCTCCTTTTCTGCCGATTCACGTGTATTGATACTGTGCACAAGGAAGAAGGATGCACTTTCAAATGTCCATTTGATGCGCTACTTAGGGTCAAAAGGAAGCTGTCCTGTGAACTTAGTCACCCTCTGAATCCATTATAATATCTGATTGCTCGTCTGACGATTCATCGTCTTTTCTTTTTATGTCTGAGCTCCCGTATTTGTTCAGGGGTGCGCCTGAGCTTTGCCTGTTTTCTTTGATCTATCAATGCATGCAGCTGATGTCTGCCCTCTACTTTGGAAACGCTGGTTCCGTCTACATCTGGGTGCCTGTATGCAGGTAGGGTGAGGACGATTTTCTGTTCTCACATCATTTTTGATTCCTTTTTTGCTTCGGCGTATCTATGTGTCTTCATGAGGAGTCAACAGATGCCCTCTGTTTGAAATTGGTGCTGATTGTTTTGTGGCCACTCGGCGGTACGAGCTTTACCAGTCCAACCGGCAGAAAGGCAGACAGAAAGACAGAGAGCACGACCTAAAGATAAGCAGCAAAAAGGAGCGGACGGACAGAAACACAGGCTCATTTATCTCTTCATTCATCCACTGATCGTCATGCATGCGAATATCCATGCATCATTGCAGGATTGTGATGGGTCTAGGCATCGGTGGAGAGTATCCTCTGTCGGCCTCAGTGGCCTCTAAGTCCGTCCCCCCCCGCCTGAGGGGGCGGATGCTTGCCATCATCTTTGCAGGACAGGGGGTCAGTCAGCCTGCATCATCGATGGTCTATGCACATGGGTAGGGGGAGAAATGAGAGGGGACGCAGGTGATCCACGGAGGGCGGAGAGGTCACCTAGAAATGCGTACTTTCTCTACTCTATCTTTGTGAAGGGGGGGGGAGGTGGTTGCAAAGGTGTGGAAACAGACTCTCGTGCGTGAGCATGCATGTGCTTGTTCATGTGTCCGCATGAGCGTGCGTCAGGTCAATGCATTGCTCTGGTGCATGGCTGCAGTGTGGGGCTCTGCTGGCGACCCTCGTCTTCTTCATTTGCAACGCCGCCGGGGCGTCTGCAGGGTTCACCTGGCGATTTGCTCTCGCGTTCGGGACCATTCCGACAATCGTGGCGGCAATTCTCCGTGCATTCATGAAGGTCTGCTCACGGAAGGAAGGAAGGAAGGAAAGAAGGAAGGAAGGAGAGATTCCCCGGTTAATTGCTTTCTCGACGTTTCATTCTTGCCGATCTTCATGAGAAGTCCTGCCAGACAGGCCGACAACGAGGACGTGTTGCCAGAATGCTGGTCCTTTTTCTCCAATCCGCTGTGCTGTGTTTTCCAGTAGGGAATTCATCAGAGACATTAGCGGGTGGATGAATAAGTGCTTTCCCAAATGAGTGATTGTGCTGACAAAAGAGTGCGTAAAAAAATCCATCCATCAGTGACTAAACAATTAAGTGAACGCAAATGGATTCAGGAGACCAGGGAGTTCGTGAGGGCCCAGTCTAGAGGAGGAGGAGCACATACCCCACTGGATGGTTCTCCTGTCCGCTCTCAAGGTTGGTGGGTGAGTGCTGCTCCTTGCATTGGCTGTTTGAAGAGTTGAGAGAAAGAGAGCAATGCCTCCATGTCGACTTGTCTGATTGTCTGTCTGTTCTCCTCTTCTAATAATGACAATCAAGAAAAGAATATTAGGACGATTTCATACATGCTTGCTGGTTGTCGCCTGGCCTATATTCTTCTGAGAAGAAAAATGGGTGACAGACTCGGCCTTTCTGAATGTGTAGGTCTCTCTGCAGTCCTGCAGGGGAGAGAAATCTCTCTTTCTCTCCATTTGTGGGTGGATGTGTGTGTGTGTGTGTGTTTGCCCTTGCGTATGTGTGTTATGTGTGTATGCAGGCATACAAGTGGGCGATTTTAGGGACTGCTCTCTCCTGGTTTCTCCTCGACGTCTCGTTCTACGGGAACTCTCTGTTCTCTTCGGAAATCGGAAAGGGTGAATAGGAAGCGGGAGAAATACGGAATGGGCGGGGAACAAAATGTTTTTATGTAAGCAGGAGCTCACACGGCCTCTCTCTGTGTATGTGGGTGAATGAGGGAAAGTGTGTGCGTGTATGCGTGAGTGAGTGAGCCAGTCCGTCAAAATGCGTGGAGGGGTCCGTACCTGTCTCTCTCCACTTCTAGTTGTGTCACGAAGAAAAAGAGGGAGAAGAAGAAGAAGCATATAGTCTGTCTGTCTGAAGAAAATGAAAAATAAGAAGAAAACCATGGAGTCTGTCTGTCTGTGAAACATTAGACCGTCTTCCTTCGTCCCTCTTTTTTCTACCTTTCGCTTCTTCTCTTTGCAACGTGATCCTTAAGGTGCACCGTGGCTCGGGCAGATCCCTCGCCCTCACCCCGGACCATTACTTGTCGTTTTCAGAGTGCTGATCCATACAAGTAGGCATGCAAACGCGTGTGTGTCTATGTCTGCCTCTTCCTTTCCCTCCGCCTCTGCTGCTGAATCGTTGTTGTTTTTCTGTCTGTGTGTCTTTCTTTCTTTCTTTCTTTCTTTCTTTCTTTGTTTGTTTGTTTGTTTGTTTGTTTGTTTCCTTCCTTCCTTCCTGCCTGCCTTCTTTCCTTCTTTCTTCCTTCCGTCCTCTCTTTTTTTGTTTGTTTCTTTTGTTCCTGGATCTATTCCAATAAGAAAAGAAGAGAAGAATGTGCAGTCTTTCCGTCTCTCGGTCTCTAGATCTCCGTGTCTGTCTCGTTTTGTGCTTGCAGTGCTGGGACTCGGCACCTCCCTCGACGCAAAAACCCGCGTGTCTCTTTACATCGCCCTCATGGCCCTCCCTGGTTACTTTCTGACCATCTTCTTGATCAACGTCGTGGGGAGGCACAGTCTGCAGGTCTAGCTGTCTCTGTGTCTGTCTGTCTGTCTGTCTGTCTGTCTGTTAGAAAAGAAGGGAGAAGAAGAAACATATAGTCTGTCTTGCTGTCTGTTTGTCTGTATGTCTGTCTGTCTGTCTGTCTGTCTGTTTGTCTGTCTGTCTGTCTGTCTGTCTGCCCACCCCCCCACCCCTGTCTAAAGACCATGACGGTGCCGGTCCCCACGTGCAGTTTTCTTTTTGTCTTTTTTCTTTTTTTCTTTTTCCTTTTTTATTTGTTAAGTTTTCTTGTCCTGTATTTGTTTCTCTTCCTTATCTTGAGTGGAAGCAGCAGAGGAGTAGCGTGTGAAACCAGTGATCACGTGAAAGTCTGTCGGGAGGTGGAGAGGCAAGGGGCGCTTAACTCTCACCTTTCGGGCCCCCTGCCCACGTTGTTTGATTGTTGGTGCTGTTCTTTTGTCTTTGTTCTTTCTTTCTTTTTGTCTGTTGTGTTCATGAAGAAAAGGAGGGAGAAGAAGAAGAAACATATAGTCTGTCTGTCTGTCTGTCTGTCTGTCTGTCTGCGTTTGTGCACTTGAAGAAGTAAAGAAACGAAAAAAGTATCAAGTCTGTCTGTTCATTATGGAGGTCTCTTTTGATCAGTT
Source organism: Chromera velia (assembly GCA_018398765.1). Taxonomy (NCBI): domain Eukaryota; family Chromeraceae; genus Chromera; species Chromera velia. The sequence continues at coordinate 3,941 of JAHBMJ010001847.1, forward strand.
GAGTGCACAAAGCGAGAGTTTGAGTACTCAAGGACATGTTCAGACCCATAAAGCAAATCGTTTGTCCAATCACTGCATGAAATGCCCAGCAAGGTGCATGCGTGGGTGAATGGCTTGAGGACATAATTTCAGAACTTTCATTCTTCAATTTCTTTCCGTTCCCCTGTGATGGATTGGTGCAGGTTCTGCAAACAATGTTCCAAGTTGCACGCTCCTACACTCTCTGCCACATGCAGCCCAGTGCGAAGTTCGAGCATCCATCTGCACAGCACATCTCTGTATAATTAATGCATGTGGTGTGTGTGCAGTTCTACGGCTTCATCAGGCTCGGAGTTTTGTTCGCCCTGCTTGCGGGTCTATTCCCCTTTCTCCGCCAGGCTCCGCTTGCGTTTCTGCTCTCGTACGGCCTCACCTTCTTGTTGTCCAACTTCGGGCCGAACGCGACGACGTACATTATCCCGGGAGAACTGTACCCAGTCTCCGTGAAAGCCACGTGCCACGGGTTCTCTGCGGCCTCCGGAAAATTGGGGGCGGCTGTGGGGGCGATGGTCGGTTTCCTTTTAGAGAGACATGCAGAGAAATGCTGCTTTTAATTATGGGTTGGCTTCCTTTCAGAGCGGTATAACAATTCGAGGAGTTCCCCTCTTTTCCTTTTTTCACTCCCAGATACAAACGAAGAGAGGGTGCGGAGAAGAGCCTTGTTTTCTGTTTGGTCTTGCAGGGAGTGTGGGCAGTTGGATTTGGTTTCTTTGCCTTCCTTCCTTGCTTCCTTCCTTCTTTCCATCCATACAATAGACCTTCTAAACCGTTTTTGCATGCGTATTTTGGGCGGATAAGTTGCTAATTTTCTTCAAAACGCTTGTCAGAAGACCTATGAGCACATAAGCAAGGTGGTGCGGAAGGGTAGTTTTCTCTTTCCCCTTCTCTTCCTCACTTTGTCCTTCTCGTCTTCTCCATTCTTCTCTCCTCTCTATCTCTCTTCCTCAATGCAAAAGGTGTTTGCTCCCCTGACGGACCCCCACCTGCCGGCGTCTGTGGAGGAGACAAACATCCAGTGGATAATGGCGGCCTGCGCAATCACGGGCGGGCTAGGGGCCCTGTGCACGTTCTTGCTCGTGCCCAAGTACACTCCTGACAGCCTTGCGAGTCAGTCGATCGGTTGCGGGTGGATTGGGTGGGTGGTGTTCTGTATGTTTGGATGGAAAAGTTTGCCCCCTGTATTCATTCCACCTTGGGTGAAACTAGAGTGTGCGTAATTTACTCCGTCTCCTAAATAAATTTGTCTCTCAGTGTACGAGGTAAACTGGGTGATGAAACGGAAGGCCCGTGAATGATTCATGTCTGTCCCAAGGGAGAAAACAATTAAAGGAAACAAGAGAACCTCAAGAGAAGGGAGGGGGAATGCAGGAGAGCAGACGGACGCAATCTGAGAAAATGAAAGTGAAGCGCATTCTCTAACCCACACACGCAAACGCACAACGGGAAGGGAGGGAGAAGGCCCAATTGACATCTTCGTAGTTCGTTTCTCCAAAAGGAAGGAGGACACATGAACGGAAAAACACACTGAGTGTCTATCTCTGAAGAGACGTTCGTTTTCTCTCTCCCCCCCCCACCCCTTTTTCTTTGTGACTCTGCAGATTTGCAGTCCGAATTCGCAGGAGAGCAGGAGAAGTCACTTTCCCAGTTGAAGGCGAAAAACAAAAAGACGGGGGGGACTGCAGAGCTCTGATGCACGCACACACACGCAGAGAGAGAGAGAGAGAGAGAGAGAGAGAGAGAGACGCGACCACTTCATTCAATCATGAAGTAACAGGGTTTTGTTCCCTGCCTGCCTTCATCGAAGGCCTTTTTTCGTCCCTTGTTTTTTTGTTGAGATTTGTGGTCTTGCACAGAGAAAACATGCACGCAAGAAATGTGAGAAAAATGGAGTGAGACTCAGTCTCTCTTGCAGCCTTCCCTCTTTTAATTCTTTTTTTTTTTGTCCCGCTTTTCCTCTTTGTCCATTCTTCAAAAAGAGAGCGTCTGTTAGGCCTTGCGCCGTCATTCTGTCTTCCTTCCTGCCTGTACTGCACGCCCCGTCCGCCAGTTCCCTGTGGAGAGAGGGAATAGGATGCAGACGGAAGGACAAACAGCATATTGGCTTGCAAGGCCGGGCGGCTCCATCCATACAGCAAAACGAGGCAGCAGAATCTTCACGTTTTTCCCAAAAGAGACAAGGAAAGAGGCAAAGAGAGACAGAAATTGAGAAGGAGACAGACTGACACTGACTGGGATGCAGGCAGGAGTTCTTGATGGATCGATTCGCTGCCAGCATGGCTTCATCGACGGCAGTCGCCACTTGGCCAGTTTCTCTCTTGTGCCTTGCCTGGTTTCGGGCAAGAATCGACTCAGAATATCACTCGCTCCCTCTATTGAATGATCAGCAGATATAGACGGAAGCTAAGGAATTTCCGGTGGGACCAAAAGACAAAGGGAGGGAAACTTTTTGGAGGAAGGGGAGGAGACAAGCGAGAAAATGTCGCTGAACGGACCAAAGGAAGGAGAGGGAGAGAGGCTTCCAGCCGCGGGAGGCTGCATGGGACTTGCAGGATCGCGCGTCTGTCCCTCTGTCTGTCGGTCCGTCTGTCTGTCTGTCTGTCTGTCTGTCTGTTTGTGAAAAAAAAACAAAAAGAAGAGGAGAAAAAAAGAAGACCATATAGTCAGTCTCTCCGTCTGTCTGTCTGTCTGCCTGTCTGCCTGCCTGTCTCTCGAGGACGCGTCTCTGTTTTGATTCCTCAGGGAGTCTGAAAGGGGGAAGAGAGGCCGCCCTAGTAAAAGAATTCCTTCGGAGTCAGGAAAGAAGGAAGGAAGGAGCATTTGGGATCAGCATGAGCAGAGAGAGAAAGAAAGATTGTGGACTGAAGTATCATGTGGAACACGTTTGTAGACAGAGGCGGCGTTTGCTTCCTCTCTCTTGTATCATCTCCTTGCACTTTGCAAGCTTATCTATCGGCCCGGCCGTTCATTGGAAAGCGTTGGAAAGCTAGAGGAGAAGAAAACTAATTCTGAGCAATCAATGCGGAGAGGAAAGCTAAGTGCGAAGCTTCACTGCGAACTGCTTGCTGGTGTGCGGGGGTATCCAATTAAATAAGACGTGTTGCCGTTTTATTAGGCTGTCGCAACAGCTATAGTGTAGCAGCTGCATCCCTATTCGATACTGAATCGAAATTAAGCCTTTGCATTTCAATCACTTCATCCATTATTGGACCACTAACTTCAATTAAGTTTAGGGTCAATAGGTCATAGAAATAAGTAGAGAAATAATTCAAAAGCGTGTTTTCTAGCGCCCCTTTCAATTGCTGACCTCTTCGCTCCGAGTCTCCTTAGCGTCTAGCTTAGCTTCTGAGTTTCTGCCTTTCAATTTACTTAAGCTAGCTATTTATCGTTATTTCCAAGCCTGGTTAATGATCACTTAATGTATATGTTAGAACATATGGTTAGACATATGGTTCGTAAAACCCTAGAAACATAGTTAGAAACATGTATTAAATTATATTAAATTCACTATAATTGTTTGATATTTCAGTAATTGCAACAATAACCACGTCTTTCTCCCCAAAAATTTTTGGTAGAGACCTTTTCGATATAGGTCTCTGGTCCGCCTAAGGGCCTGCGGCAGCCCTCGCCTCACGGTTACTTACGGTAAGCTGCGACAGCTGCACGGTGCCCCTGCTCCAAAGTTTTGAAGAACGAGCAGTCGCCTTAGTATTTGGACTCATCCTCGTTCTCCAGGTCAACAACGAATGGAAGCGAAACTTGATTGCTGCGTTCAGCTCTCAGCTTTCCTGTATGAGGGCTTCTACCTTCTGATTGCTCCAACCTGGAACGTTTTTTTATTGTGGGGGTCAAACTCTGGTTCTGCATCTCAAGGATCAGATTTACATGGAGAGACGGCCGGACGTAGCCGGACGTCGCGGATGAGCTAGCTAGGTTAAAGGATCAAGCATGCAAACCATACGGAGTTTGACGATCCGTGACGAAGTTTAGATGGAACAGGTATGTCTATAATTAAATTTCTGCTTTATGTGGCAATATTGTGGTAGTTCGTCAGCTAGCGTGTAGCCACAGTAAATAAGCTAGCCTATATAGGAGACGGCATTTGCGAGTGGTCCGTGAAAGATTTTCTGGACGGGTATAGAAAGGAAAAGATCAAAAAAGGAAGAGCCCCCCATTCCTGCATGTCTTTCCGGGGCAAATGGCTTGGAGACGCCTAAACTGAAAAAAGAGCCAAAAATGCATTAAAGGGAGCGAGCGTTTTTGTCTTCCTGAGCGCCAACAGTGGACTGCAGGGTCTGGGCTGCATGTCACTGTAGTCTCAGATCGCTTTCCATCCGTTTTGCAGCCTCTTGACTTGAGCCTGCGGGTGCAAAAAGCGCAAAATGCACGCAGGTGCAGACAGAGCACGGGCGGAGACTGCTGCCGAGAAGGCCAGCCAGAGACCTGGAGTGCCCCCCCAGCAGGTGCAGAGGGCCCTGCCGGCTTTTCTCCCCGTTGAGTCTGGAACTCAAAGCAACGTCATCAATGACGAATACAAACTGTGGAAGAAGGCATCATCCCTCCTCTACGACTATTTGCTCACTTATCCCACAGCACATCCTCTCCAAAGCGTAGAGTGGCTACCCTACAAACAGAGGTCGCTTCTTTCTTCCCTTGTATGATGACCCCTTTTTAGCAATCCCTCTCCCGTCTCCATAGTTTCCTTGGCTACTTTCAGTTCAATCTGGGCGGAGAGACCGGCGGGAATGACAAATTTTGGACGCCGTCTCCTTCATGTCTCTGGCAGAGACGGAGACGGGATTGTACCCTTCCTTCCTTCGTTCCTGCATTGCAGTTCTGTTCACAGACGGAGACGGGATTGTACCCTTTTTTCCTTCGTTCCTGCATTGCGGTTCTATTCAGAGACGGAGACGATTTCCCATCCCGCCAGCTATCCTCGCTTTCGTCCTTGATGCTTGTGGTGCAGGGACGAAGAGGGAAAATTTTCTTTCTTCAGACTCCACAGCGGCACCGTGACGCCCCCAGGGGTTCAGGACCTGGTCTCAACTCTGGAGGTCATGACGATGGGGGGGGGTAGCTGCAGGGAGAATGCTCTGTCCCTGTCTCCTCTCTTTTCACCTTTTTCTCTCTCTTCCTCTTTTTCCTGAACTTTTCGCACCCTCTCCCTCTCTCCCTCCAGTCTTTCTCTCTGTATGTGAATGTTTGCTTCTGAAGGCCTTCATACTTTGGTGTGTGCGTGCATGTGTGCGGGTGTGTGCAGGTTGCGCTTCCCGATGTAGACACAGAAGTAGAGGCAGAGGTCTTCGCAACCTATGGAGGTCAGTCAGTCTGGCTCCCAGACAGACAGGCAGGCAGACAGACAGACAGACAGACAGAAAGACAGACACAAGCCAGTTGGGTCATAAAGACAACATCTCCATCTACTGAAGGCCGTCACTCTGGTCTGAGCTTCGAGACCGTCCTCCTGTCTGCGTACCTGTCTGTGTGTCTGTCTTGGCAACCTGCTTGAGTACATGTCTACGCTTTCGCCTGTCTGCCTGCATGCCTTCCTGTCCACTGGATGATGATGAAAGTCCGCCGGAAGAAGCGAAGAAGGAACTTGCAAAAGCAGCCTGCAGTGATTGAAAGCTCGGTCTGTGTGCCAGCCGCTAGTTCTTACTTACCTCAGCTTTCCGTTTCGACGTTCGGAAGTATGCATGGAGAATAACCCCCTCCATTATCATCTCGATCGATCGATCAAGCACATAAATCATCAAATAAATGCATGCATGAGTAAAAACACTGCATGCCCTCATGCCCTCACGCAGCCGTTGGAGGTCTGGGTCTTCCCCTGTCTGCCCCACGACAGCGCATCTGTAAGCCCATCCAGTTTGTGCGTCATGAGGGGCCGGTGCTCCGTCTGGCTGTCTCCCCCCACAATCCTCACATCGCTGCTGCAAAGGGAGTGGGGTCCCTGGTGCACGTGTATGAGAAGTCAAATTTTGTGGACCTCCAACGACCTTCAGACTCTGGTCAGCGAGCGAGAAGGCAGAGAGGAGAAATGAAAAGACCGCGGGTGAAACGAGAAGACAAAATCAAAAAGGGAAGCCAACGTACAGGTCTCTGCATCAAGTCGCTTGCAGCACGATCAGTCAACGCCAAGAAGGATGTGAGAGCTAAATGATGCGCCCCTTGGCTTTCTTCTTCTTGCTCTCTCTCTCTCTCTCTCTCTCTCTCTCTCCCTTGTCAACGAAATGTCAGGACTGCAGACCAGCAGATGATCCCAAAGCTGATGGAGACACCTCATCACTCTGCTGAATGCCTTTACTTCTTTCTCTCATCTCTTCGCAGGAGACGGGGCAGCCTCCTGTGTTTTGAAGAACCCGAACGAACATCCGATCGTCAATGGGAGGTCGGTTGGTGAGTCAGGCTATGCATGGAGCAGTCTGCCTCTCTTTGGCTTTCTTCCTGTCAGGGAGAATTAGAGAGCACAAGAGGGAAACGGAAGGAAAGGAAAGAAACTGATTCATGACAAAAGCAAAGACGTCTCCTCTCTTTACGGTTATTTCTCCTTTTTCTTCCACTCGTTCTGAACTACCGAACCGTCAGCTTGTCTGCTTCACCTTTTTGCATTTCCTTCCTCCCTCCATGCTTAATTGCCTCCTCCTGTGTCCTCTCTCTGCAGAGTCAGCAGGGGACTGGAGTGGGCCCCCAACAACCCGGGGGTTCTGCTTGCGGGTGAGTGCCTTGACGAGTTTTCTCTTTTTGAAGCAGAAATTAGACGAGAAGTTGACCCGGTCTACAGATTTAGTACGAGGGAAAAGAGGGCAGAGGCAATGCCAGGTGAATGCGCCAGTCGCACTCTCTCTGTCTCCAGTCATGCAGACAAGGGGCCTGAATTCCCCCCGCCAGAAAGGGAAAGAAAAGAAAACAGGCCGGAAGCAACGGGTGAGAGTTCGTCAGGAACAGGGACCCTCACAAATAGATTAATGTATTCTCACTCACTCACTCATTGAGTGCACTTCCTTTCTTTCTTGCTGATGTTCCCTCTCTTCTTCTTGCAGCCGGCTCTTGTGTGGGTCTCTGGGACGTCCCTCGTCAGCACTCTCTTCAGTTGCAGCGCCCCAACAAGGATGGTGTCTCTCAGTCTCCTCAGCCTGTCGGGTTGCCCCACACACAAAGGGGGGGGGAGGGGGGTGCGACTTCGTCCTCTGCTTCCTCCTCCAGTTCCCCCATGACTTTCGGACTGAAGGGAAAAGAGGGGGTGCTGCCCATTCAGCCGTTGTGTTTGTATGGAAATAAGATAGCGATGTACCGTCAGAAACAAAAGAAGGAAAAAGAGAAGGAGAAGAGCGAACCTGTGACGGCAGAGAAGGACCAGGAAGGGGAAGCGGAGAAGGAACCGCCAGCATCTGGCCAAGGTCTTCAAGCACAGGGGGGAAGGTCGAAAGGATCGAAGGGAGGATCAGCAAGCGGGGGCCAGGATAAAATTCTGGAGGTGGCGTGGCATGGGAGTGAGCCGGGAGTCTTCGCATCCCTCGGGGCTGACAGAGTGGTCTCATTGTCCGTTGGTCATTTGTTTTCACTCCTGAATCCTCTTAATTTGGCTTTCAGTTTTATTTCTTTGTTCAGGTTTTCGTAACACTGCCTCTCCTAGTGTGGTCGCTCTGTTTGCATGGCACCTTTCTTTGCGTATACTTCGCTCCATGTTTTGCTGTGGGACCCGAGTCAACGTATCCAGGTTCGAGGGCAAGTTCGGGCTGGATTCCCATATGCCTGGTTGTCCGACTGTCTGACCGTCTTCAGTGAGTAAGAGAAAAAGGGGAGCAGAGAACCAAAAACCTCACTCGTTTTTCGATTCTTTTCGTGTTGCTCTATGTTCGCCGTCGGGGTTTGATCCTTTCCACAGCTGTGTCTTGCTGCTTTGTCTTTGTGAGGGGGGCTTCCTGGCTGTGTTCCTTTACCAGGAAAGGGGGGGGAGGTCTTTGTCCTTTCGCTGCCCTCCTCTCTCTGTCCTCCTTCTTCCTTCTCTCAGAAAAGACTCAGAAGGGTGACTGTCTGAATCCCTTCAGGCTTTTTGTGTTGCCACCTGTGTGCCTGCCTGCAGTTGGGACGTTCGTGCATTAATTTCCATACTGTATGTGCATTCATTCATTGATACAAAGAATTCTGTATCAATCCCTGTCCGCCTGCAGTTGGGATGTCCGACTTCCCATTCAACAGAAACCTGTGGCAGCGGTCGGTCGTTTTCCTTTCGTTACACTCTCCTTTCTTCTCTTTCTGCCCCTCTTGTTCCTTTCCCGCCTTTTCTGTGCTTCCGCTTGACCCGTCTTCTTCTTGGTTCCATTTATGGATTCATTGTTTCATGAATTTGTGTGTTGTTTTCTCGTTGGTCGATTCAGACATTTGTGGTTGCCCACGTACGTGCAGATCCTCGCAGGCAGATCAATGCAAACCTCCCTCGCGTTCCCCCCAGGAAGCAGCAACCCGTACCTCTCTGTCACGGGGGCGGAAGATGGGGTCGGTCCGTCCGTCTGTTTGTCTCTCTGTGGGTCGGGAGGGACTTTGCATGGGATTTGTGTGTGTGTGTGTGTGTCGTTGGGTGAAAAGAAGAGAGAGCATCACTACAGAGAAAGAAGAGCAAAGCGGAGAGAAACGGACAGAAAGACAGAGGGACGGGCGAACCAACTCGTGAGTAAACCAAATCGATTGCTCCTTCTGACTGTGTGTCTCCCTTTCCTCCTCCCCCTTCTCTCTCTCTCTCTCTCTCTCTGTGTGTGTGTGTGTGTGTGTGTGTGTGTGTGTGCAGGAAGTTCGGTTTTGGGACAGCCGCTTTCTCCGCCACGAGTTCCACAGCTGCAGAGGTCACGCGGCTGCGGTGAACAGGTGCAGATTCTCTCCAATCAACCCATCCATTTTGGCTTCATGTCCGTCGATCTGAAGTTAAGCGTGCATAGTTGTATTTGTGATTCTGTCCGTTGCTTTACTCCTCCCGCCTGTCCATTTGTGAGTCTGTTTTTGTCTTTCCTGTTGACCACCTGAAATTATGAACTGTCGAGTGAGAAACCAACCTCGATCGACTGCTTTCTTTCTTTCTTTCTTTCTTTTCTTTCTTTCTTTCTTTCTTTCTTTCTTTCTTTCTTTCCTTTTTTCCTTTTTTTCTTTTTTTCTTTCTTTCTTTCTTTCAAAAGTTCTTTCTTTCTTTCTTTCTTTCTTTCTTTCTTTCTTTCTTTCAAAAAATCTTTCTTTCTTTCTTTCTTTCTTTCTTTCTTTCAAAAAATCTTTCTTTCTTTCTTTCTTTCTGTCTGTCTGTCTTTCTTTCTTTCTTTCTTTCAAAAGTTCTTTCTTTCTTTCAAAAGTTCTTTCTTTCTTTCTTTCTTTCTTTCTTTCTTTTTTTCTTTCTTTTTCTTTCTTTCTTTCTTTTCTTTCTTTCTTTCTTTCTTTCTTTTCTTTCTTTCTTTCTTTCTTTTCTTTCTTTCTTTCTTTCTTTTCTTTTCTTTCTTTCTGTCTTTCTTTCTTTCTCTTTCTTTCTTTTTCTCTTTCTTTCTTTCTTTCTTTCTTTCTTTCTCTTTCTTTCTTTCTTTCTTTCTTTCTTTCTTTCTTTTCGATGCTCGTCTGTGTCCAGAAATGAATCTCCGAAGCTTCTTGTTTTGACTCCCTATGGGCGGGCACGTGCGTCACCTTTCTTGTCCTGGAGCGTTCGTCTGCGTTTTGGGAAGGAGTGCTGGCTTAATTAAGTCTGTATGGTGGCGATGTGCAATTAAGAATCATGAACGACAGACATCTCTCGATCGATCGGCATCATTCTGCTCCCTCCGTCCATCTCTCTAGCTGTCTCTCTGCCCCCCGTCTCTTTCTTTCCTGTGTGTGGCAGGCGGGGACGACCGAAGGGTTCAAGTCATCGACCTCTCCAAGATTGGTCAGTCAGTCAGTTAGTCAGTCAGTTAGTCACACACAAACTTCAGTGGAACGTTCCGACAGAAAGACAGTGCGCTGAATCATCTGCTTCTTTCTTCGTTCTGCATGTTTACTCTGATTGTTGGAACTCGATCTGCCGCCTTTTTTTGCCGAGCGAGACTGACCGAAAGGAATCCCAGGCGTTCACCTGTTGCCGTTTTGTGATTGGCCGGCCTCCTTCCCCCCCGTTTTTTTTGTCCCTCTTTTCTCTTACGCATCTTCCAGGTCTTCTGCATGGATGAAGCAGGCAAGTCTTCCTCCTCTCATGCTTGCCTGTCTGCCTGGCTCCTTCTTTCCTGCCTGCAGACTCGGAGAGAGAGCCCAGGCCCCGCACGGACGTTCATGAGTTGGACGCCGAGCCTGAAGTTTTGGTGAGTTTGTTTGGAAGGAATGAGGAAAACCTGAAGAAAGCGTGTGGCTGTTTCGACGAGATTCAAGGCAGACGAAACTGTTGACCAGAGAGCAACGGCCCGCTCTCTGATCTGCTGCAGGGGTGAATTACGCTCGGAATCTGGCACGCTCCTTCTTGCTTTGCGTATGTGTGTGCGAGGGAGAAAGAGAGAGGTCGGGAAGGATGGAGAAACTCAACCGATGAAGTTGAGAGGCGGACGGGAAACAAAATGTCACTGAAAAGATGAGCATTTCAGAATAATTTCGCGTTTTTACTCATGTTACTTTGACCGCCTGTGTCTGTCTGTGCATGAGCGTGCAGTTCACCCACGCTGGTCACACCGCCGGAGTTCTGGACATCAGTTGGTGTCCCTCCGAAGACAATCAATGGGTTCGTTGAGTGGGTTTGTGGGTTATTGCCGCAATGTGAGAGAGAGCAAGGGGGGATCTATCTGGCTTAGTTTGGACACTCTGCTCTTGCGGGCAAGTCGCTGGATTGGTCGGAGTGAGGGTAAGGTGGGGGTGGGATCTGTCAGCATTCCAACAAAAGTATGCGGCAATCGTTTCTGAAGGGTTTGGCAAGAAAAAGATCTGTAGATCATTAAGCCGAGAGAAGAAGAATGTAGCCAGTCAAAAAGTGACCATAGGAGAGAAGCATGGATCGAACGGAGGTAGAACATACAAGCAAATAACCGTGCGATCTTTGTCTTTTTCGTTCCTGGACAGACAGACAGACAGACCGTTCTGATCAATATGCGTGAGTACGTGCAGACACTGGCGTCAGTGGGAGCAGACAACATTCTCCAAATTTGGGCAATGGTCGGTTGGGGACGGGACGGGGGGGAGATGCTGGGTGATGTCAGTGGATCTTTGGTCACAGAGCGACCAGACAGGGAGAAGGCTTGCCGCAGTGCGGACTAAAATGGAAAGAAATGTCTTTTTACCTCTGCTATTGACAGTGTCTCTCATTCGGAGCGAGTTTGCTTGGGCATGTGCATTTCCTTCATGCATTCTTGCACCTTGGCTGTCCATCCATCTGTTCAACTTGTTCACTCACGGTTGCATGCCCCTCCTTTCTTTCCTTCCCCTTCCCCTTTTTCTGTTCAGTCCGAGCACATCTACTGGCTGAGCAGCTCCATCGACAGCCTGGTGCCCTCCGTGAGGCCAGACACCCAACCCGGAGCCTCCTCTTCCTCCCCTCCCGCCGGCAAAGGAGGAGGAGAAGGAGGAGGAGGGGGCTCTGCAGGATTCCAAGGAGGGCCCTTCCCTCTGAAGACTGTGCAAATCTCTGAGAAGGTCAAGCGAGAACCTGACGGGGAAGTGGTGTCTGGCAGTGGGGCAGCTTCTTCCTCTTCAGCCACGAGTCTGCCCCCAGGCCCAGCAGCATCACATAGTCAAACGGGCAATGTCGGCCCAGCTGTCGGCATTGGGTTTCAAACTGCCTCTGCGGACCCGTCCAATCCTCTCCCTTCTGCCAAAGGCCCGCCTCCCCATACAATACAGGAACTCAGTGCCGTCCAGGTGCCCTTCTCTACGCCTCCAAACAAACCTCCTTGATCAATTCAGCAACACATTGTTTTCTGGTCTTCTAAACCTTCATTCAATTGAGAAAAAACTTATGATGTACACACTAAATGCATTACTATGTATTCAATTGAAAAAGTTTTTTTTCTACTTTTCTTTTTACTTATAATTTTTTTTTGACTAATAAAAATCAAATTATAATTTTTATATAAAAAATGATTGACTCAGGATTACGGGATTATATTGTGTTCGGGGCCGGAGCCCTAGACCTGCGTACCAGTTATCCGATGTCCGCTTTGGACGATATCTAGGCACGATATATTCAAAACTCAAGTTATTGATTGATTGGATAATTGATTGCCTAGTTGTACATAGTTGATTGTCATATACGCATAGTAACTAGTGGTATACTAGTAGCTAGTGGTAACATCTGCATGAGAGAAGATACGTGTTACAATAGCCGGCATGCCTAGACATGTCTCATTAGCAATGCTTCTAAAACTAGTTCACTTAGTAGTTCTAAAACCGTCTTTTTATGCTTTGCGGTTATGATATGGATAGCGGGGGTCTATGAGACTCCTGAACTCAATCGGACCAGCGGCTACGCTGCAAAGTTCTTTAACCATCTCTACGTATACCTCCACGATCGCGTTTCCTAGTGCGCTTCGTTTAGCTAAAGGCCTCTTTACACCTACATGTCCTCTCTCCCCTTCTAATATCTCTTTCCCCCCTCCCGCTCTATTACTCCCAAGGAGGCTTCGATCCTATGGTTGATCCGGAGCGGCCGCCAAAGCCTGGGCGCCGCTGCTAAAGCCCGACCACGCCAAAGGCGGGGCTGTGCCAAACTTTGAAGCCCAACCGTGCCGCCCCAAAGCTGATGTACAGCTCTATTAGCTATTTGTATGCATGTATGCCTTTAGTGCAAAAGCTGTCTGAAAAACGTCTCGGTCTTCTGGCTTGTTACTGTATGTCGGTCTACTATACGGTCAGCACTTACTCTTAGACTAGCGAATTTGTTTTCACTATGTCTGTGTACTTTTCTTTTCCTAAAATGTCTAGCCTCAGGCTGCCTGCCTTTTAACGCTCGTTTTCGAATTGCCGTGTCGGACTTCCTTGAAGATGCGGCCCTTACGGAGTCAGTTTTAGAGTTTTTTTTGAAGACGTTGGGGATGGAATCCATAGAGCACATTGAGACATACTTTGAACCCTGAAAGGAATTTGAAGCTCTAAAGCTTCAAGATGTTTGACAGGCCAATAAAGTGAAGACTTTTCTTTTGAAGCAGCTTAGAAAGGCCTCACAGAAGGCAAAACTTCAGCAAAAGGCACCTCCGGTACGTGCAGAAGTCTGACACGCATACAGTCTCGGAAACGGATTGCCTCCCGCTCTGAGCGGGAAGAGAGTCCTAGCTCTTTTTGGAGTATCGCGGGGACTCATGGCTAACTGGATAGGTCCGTTTCTTTTTCACTGGCCGACTCAATTATTTTGTATGCATGCATATCAAAAAGTTGCATCCGCGGTCAGTGTTCTCTATTTCTCTTAACTTATTGTCTCAGACTGCATAACTGTGGATCTGACTTTTCTATTGCCTTTGTCTGCTTTGTCTTGTTTGCACCGCAGGGAGCGCTAAAGAAGCCAAAGCCGGCCAAAGTCCGACAAGCCCGACAATATTTTTTTTTTAGTTTTTTTTTTTAATATTTATGTTCATTTTATTAAATAATATTAAAATACATTAAAACTAGGTTATAACATTTTTAAGCTACTATGGGCTGGAGCTGTATTCAGTTGTATTGTATACTAGAAAGAATTAGCATTCTGTTGCCAGAGCCCTGACAATATTGTATATAAAAAAGAATGAGCTTTCTATCGCTAAGTCTTTAATGCTTAAGGCGCCAGGCTGCCAAAGCTTGGAGTTTAATTGACAGAACATAGGGTCACGTACAGGAAAGCTTCTTGGCGTTTCTTGGGGGTACGCTCTGTCAACAAACAAACGAGCTCTTCTTTGTGCCGCAGACATAGGGGGGTGATATCAGGGGAGGGGGGGTCCCGGTCTGCACGGCTGGCTTACCAGCCACATGGGACCTCCCCCCGGGCCGTGCGGAGCGCGGTCCGGGCTCGTAGCACGGGGGGGGGGCCGTGCCGCGCAGTAGACCATTAAATAACATACTAGATAATATAGCTCGGTCTCAACGTCGTCTCCTTGCGTTGCCCGCCCCTTTTTGTCTTGCCAACGGGTTAACGTCTAGGTTAACATCAATATGTTGATGCTAAAAAAGACACTGAGAGAGGAATAGAGAGGAGAGCGAGGCAATTGAGTGCTATTAAGTCACTGTGCCTCTTTTACCAGCCAGGAGTTAAAAGCCTAACGCTATCTAACGCATACCAATGCATACTAGAGAAAATCTTGCTGCCGCGCTGTACGGTCCGGTAGGGCCGTGCCGTGCGGCAGCCTTTTTTTGTGGTACGGGGGGGGGCCGTGCTGCCGCGTGGCGAAGCCGTACGTTACGTCCCCTCCCCCGCTCCCATGCTAAAGGCATTTTACCCCCCTATCCGCAGACGCTAAAAATGAGTTAAAACACTGGAAGGCTCTTTACAACTATGCATGTTTAACAATTTGAGTCCGTCAATGGTTTGGCGTAGTTTGGTGTGGGGTTTTACAGTATACTTTATAGACAAGGCAGTCCACAATGCGGCGCTATGCGGTGCGGACACCAAACTGTCCCCTGCGGTGCGCCGCGCAGAGCGCCCGGATCGGACGCACTGATGGTGCCCTGTGCGGCGTTTGCACGTACACGCGTCAAAACTCTATGTCTAAAACAACATGTGGAACGACAGAGTGTTACATCAAACTGCGTCAGTCGCCGAGACTGACGATGAGTGATGTTGTCACCGACGGAGAGTCTTTTCGCCTTCACTGGTCCTTCAGCAGTTTTCTTGGTATCCAGGTTTATGCAACAATGTGGATGTTCAAAAGTGGAGAGAAATGTTGTGTCGATGACGGTTTATCTACCGTATTTGTGTGCCGTAAGGAGTGTTGATTTCATACCATCTTTTTAGAAGGACAGGGCATCTCTTTGTGCTTCTCACCCTATGAAGACGACTATTCGACCCTTTTCTTTGTAGCAAAAGGACTCTTCATGTCGGCATTCAGTATCTTCGGTCACTGCGAGGGATTTGTGCAGAAATGATGCACTCAACAGGTTAGTCAACTCCACTTTGCCCTTGTGCCTCACTCACCTTGCTTTCGTCAGAAGAGCCCTCTGCCCGTTATGTAAATAGGATGACCCCATTCTTCTTTTCCTCTCCCTGCCTTCTTTACTGCTGCAGTCTACTACAAAATGCAAAAAGCACCTCAAGTGCAAGAGCCATCATCCTCTTTCTCTTCCTCTTCGTCCTCTTCTTCTGTGGAGAGGACAAACAAGTGGAGTTTGAGTAAGAGGAGGCCACAAGCAACAAGGACCAGGTCAGTCAAAGATGTTCGGCGATATGCAATCACTTCATGAGGCGTGACGGAATGATAAACGGCAGGTGACATATTGATTTTCTGCACCTCAGGCTCCATTTGAGCATCAATCAATATATGTATCAATCAGATGCACAACAAATTCGCGGATTGATTCTTTTTACCAATTCGGTTGCCTAGAGTGGTGCTAAAATTATATGCATGTGCACGCATGTTTGTTTGTATTCAACCTGAGGTTCCTGCATATGAGAGTCTTGATAATGTCGTCTCTTCTACCCGTCTGTTCGTTTCCTCCCGCATTGATAAATTAATTGAAGCCACTAAGACTCAAAGACTCCCTAGGCCCCCTCAATTGCTCTTCTTGGTAGTGACACTTCTGATGGGCGTCTGATGCCATGTGTTACTTTGGATTACGCGTTCAAACCCTGTTGACTGACGATGCATTTGCCCTTGCAGGTCTCTACACAGAAGACAGCAGCGGGAACAGAGAGGAATCCAATTTGGTATGTACGTTTTGGTTTTTTCCTCTCTTTCTTTCTCTGACTGTCTCTGTTTCTATCTGTCTGTCTCTCTCTCGCCCTCCCTCCGAGCATCTCTGAGACTCTCTCTCTCTCTCTGTGGTTCTCTATGTGTCTATCTGTCTGACTGACTGACTGACTGACTGTCTTGTCTGTCTGTCTGTCTGTCTATCTGTCTGTCTGTAGAAAGCGAGA